>JABAJW010000028.1:34741-47938 GCA_018855395.1 Arthromyces matolae | reverse complement strand
AGTGGAGGCTCATTATCAAACTTCATGATTTTCTTTAGTGTCCCGTGTAGGACTGTGTCAAATACCAAACACTATTATGCATGTCCAGCCACGAATAAGGCGGAATGGATCCAGCCGCCCAAGAGCTGGAACGTCTAGACGGTATGTGTACATGGAGTGAAGGATGTCTACGAGGGAATGTATATCCTATCCTATTTTTCGTAACCTCTATTTTTCGTGGTCAATAATCTCTACGCCTGAATCGCTAGCGGTCTCGGCGAAGACCGGTCTTAGCTTAGCAAGACCGTGTGCATTCTTGAAGAAAACGACGTCGCCAGTATCCTCGACGAACTAAAACGTGGTTGTTAATATAAGATTGTGCTAGAAGAAACGAGGACAGACCTTGCACTCCTGGAAAACACGGTAGACCTCAGCCCAGCCACCAGCACCACCTTCGAGATGGATTCCTTTCTTAGCCAGTTTCTTCTTGAGGGCGGTAGAAGCTTCCCATGCATTGTAGTGAGGGATCTTGCTCGAGACGTGATGGAGGACGTGAGTCTCGGAGATACCGTTGGTGGCATGGGCGCCAAGCCAGGCCATCAAGCTACCACAATCACCCAGGAGGTTGCGGTCGAGGGTAGCCAAAGCACCACGAGGGAATGTGAACTCAGGAGCGCGGTAGTGAGGGAGAAGAGGGTCCGTGTGTTGAAGGAAAGTGATAAGGACAAGCCAATGGTTGACCCTTGTCAACAATAAATATGGATAGATCAGGAGTATAATGATAGTTCTTACCAGAGGTAGGGGACGAGATAAAGACGGAAAACGTTGGCAAAGCCGAAGGTATAGATACTGTATGCAACGCCCGCGAGCCAAAGAATGATGCCTAGGTCTGAAACAAGGATCTGGAAATAGTGGTGAGGCGCAAAAATGACAGAGGAGGGCTTGAAGTCTATAAGCACTATCTTTGAGAAGAGAGTCCAGCATGCTGCTTAAACAACGTACGGTTGGTGCCCTTAGGGTACCTCTTCTGGCCGGACGCGTTCAGGATAAGATATGCGGGCCATCCACCCAACAAATAGGAACCGGAACCCAGGATAGCACCGATGGGGGAGTCACCCAAAGCCTCCCAAAGCTCCTTCTTCACTGCAGCAGAAACTCGGGAGCCAAGGATGTTCTCACCCTCGGGATTGAGAGCGGGAAGGCCTACTTCAGATCGAGTCGCAGGGACGAAGACCTGGTCTTGAGTCATGTGGCCAGTAGAAGCATGGTGTTTGGCATGGCTGATCCTCCAGGAATGGTAAGGTACGCCAAGTCTAAAAAATTCAAAAAGACACATGTCAGCTGTTGGAAACTACGCGATAAAGGTAAAATGGCATACGCAGAGTGAAGAACCCAGCCTACGGTGTTGTTGATGAATTTCGACTCTGAGAAGGCTTGGTGACCACATTCGTGGGCGACGACCCAAAGACCAGTTGCGAAGAGACCGGTAAAGAAGCCATAGAGAGACCACAACGCGAAACGAGCGAAAGGATAAAGAAGAGGATGGGGAAGCGAAATAACGGACGGGTCAATGAAGGTGTCCGCATACGTCGAGGTTTTATAGATGGCAGCAATGACGATCATGTCCCATACGCTTTGTTAAAAGGGTCAGTGGTATGACCAAAGGGTCGAAAAAAGGGAAAAACATACGCATAGGCTCCAGAGCGAATGGCAGAGCGCTTGAAGCAGTGAGCTCTATATAAGCAATGAGTAAAAAGTTTTGACCAGAGCAAAAAGAAGAAAGAAAACTTGCGGGATAGAATCCAGAAGCTCCTTTATGGTGATGTCTGGGACGACGAAAGTGCCCTGCTCGACGACGGTGTCGGAAGAATTGTTGGGCGACATTGTGGCCTTGAGGAGAGAAAGAAACCTCGGTAATGATTTTATATAAATCGAACGTTTAATCATAATATTGCCTGTCTTGGGGGCGGCAACTTCCGTCCTGCAAATTTTCCTGGGGTAACGCTGGTCCGCCACCAACATTTGATTTTCTTCATTTATATACCTCCCGTTTTTTTTTTTGATGTATAAATTTTCACCAGACTTTCACCCTCTCTTATCTCTGACTACCAGCTGCTCAGGATACGATACCGTTTCCCCTTACATCGTCCATCCTCGTACAAAATAATCACTTAACAAGTTAACGCGGGGTAGATCCAAGTACGAGTTATATCATGTCAATGCAACTCCATAAGCCTCTTCACGAGTCCATCCAAAAAGCCAAACCCGTCCTGAAGAACCTGATCAGCATTCCTAACGCGGTGTAGTCACTCCTCCACTCTACCTTCGTAATTGTGCGTCCAGTGCTCCGACTTGTAACCCCGCTAAACTCAGCCACCATGGCCGCCATATCCCTGTTACTCGTCGCTGTCCTCACTTCGCTTCTAAGACGTGCCGCAACTCCCAGTTTGACATGCGTTGGTTCTTTGTCCTCCGAACGTAGATGGTCGGACCGCTGTTTCGACATCCTATAAATCGGATTAACTTTGCACATACTTACAGCGTTTCTTCGTTATCGCACCTTGTGCGGGCAATGAAGACCGAAGGATCAGATAGTTGTTTATGCAACGCATCAAGGAACAAAAATGCCTCTTTTGTCAACGTTCTCGAGCTATTGCACCTCATCGTTTCAATGAACTGGCGCACAAGTTCACTCAGCGACGCATTATCCGCGGCACTGGATGCTTTAGCCGTTAGCCTGTTGAGCTTGGATGCTTTGGATTCGCCCCCTTCCGATCCACTACTGATTTCGATAACCTCTTTGCTGACAGGATTCGATCGGGCGGCCGGTAGGTTCGTTTGGTCTGCCAGAACCTGTTTGTTGCCTACCTGACCAAGGTCCAAACGAGTCAGGTCATTGAGAATTCCCTGCATCACGTCTCCTTCAACGGCTTGTGCGCGTATCAGACGTGGTGGGGCGACGGGTTCCTTCTAGAGACAAGGTCCATTAAATGGATGGAACAGCGAAACCATTTCAAATCTTACCACAGGCGGGCGCGGTGGCCATATGAAATCGTCACTGTTGCCATAGCCAGATTCGATTTTTAGTTCTCGGAAAGCTTCAATCCACCGTTCATAATCTGGCTGCTCCGCAAATTTTAATGATCGACAATATCGTAGAAAATCTTCGAATACGGCGGGTAAATGACGGCACATATCTTCAGGAAGCGCCCTTCGCTTCTGTCCTTTCAGGATGTCATGTTCGGCGTCTGTCTTAGGAATCCCGTTCCGGGTCCATGAGAGCCCTCGGGGTGTGAGGATGTGTATTAGCATAAGTGCTGCGGCCTCCATGTCGTCTCGCCGTGATGGCACTTTTACATTGATTTAATTATAGGTTGGGCTACAAGAATTGATAGTCTACGCACCTTTACCGCGACAATGTACGTTGACAGAGCTGTAAGGTCCAACAATGAGCCTGCATGCCAAAGGGGAATACTGCTAAGGATGACCTAAACCAGTAATTTCCGATAAAGTCCCGTTTTGCCTTGGAATCTGGTATATGGCGACGCGTGCGTGAATCAATGTACCGCTTCGAAAAACCAAAATCAATCATGTACAACGTCTGGACGTCCATACCACGTCCAATGACCGTATTGCCGAGCTGGATATCCCGATGCAAGACTCCTCTTGCGTGCATAGTCTCTAATCTCGATATCTAGTGAAACCGAGAGCAGCGAAACATACACATGTGTTGCACCCGTATAATGATTAAGAAATCGACCCACCAATTGCATTGCAATAGAACATGTAGTTCCCAAGTCAAACGCTTGATCTGGACCACCGATATTTCTGTGAAGCTTGTCCAAGCTTGCACCTAGAAGATCGATAGCGAGGTAGTCCCATCCATCCTGTTCGCCATACGCCCAGAGTGTAGGCATACCCTTTCCACCTTTGAGTAAGGGATACAGATATTTTTCGTATGTGTTGGTTGGGCATTCATGATCCACGTCCTGCAATTTGAGCGCAACAACAAAGCCATGATGAATGTGAGTGGCCTCATAGATGTGACCTTTTGGAGAGTATTGGTGAGCAATATTAGTCAATCATCAACAGCAAAGGGTCGCACCAGAGTACCCAGATCCAAGTAAACGCCCCAGAGCAAAATTTCCGATGATTGGAGGGATTTTTCGCTTAGGTTGTGAGGACATTTTATATTTCTAGCACTTTGATATCAGGCTGGGTGTACTGTGGGGTCCGATGTCTGATCCTAGCTGGTCCTGAAGATTATATAAAACGACCTGATTGTCGGTCAAGATCGAAAATCTGAGTAATCGTTGTGACCTTCGGTTACTTTGAGGATCGGTTTGCAGAGTTTCGATCGCGGTTGCCACTGGAGTGTTTCGACGAGGAGTGAAGGAGATGGTCCAAAAGAAGGCGACCTTGTTCAACGATTGAATGTTCGAAAAACGCGTCAGTCACGTGGACCTGACGCGATCCACGTGCATGTCTACCATGGTCATTCCGAACATGTTGACTTGAATGGCTATACTAGTGAAGGCATAAGTAGTTCTTCGCGACTGAGTTCTGAAGCAAAGGAATCCTATACTTTATTTTGTCCTCGTTTAGAAAACGTGTCCCTGTCGTGATGCGAACCCTGATGCGCCTGATGCGACCCGATGAAATGTGGTTTGCAACCTCTTTGTCACTTCCGCCGTTGAGTACGCGTCGGATTGTGGTAAGCTCCTTTCAAGTCGAAGAGTGGACATGTGAAGAAATTTTGCTTCTACCATTCTCATAGTAGCCGCCAATATCCGCACGCGATCACATCGACCGTTCCAGAAACCAGTGGCATGTAACTCGGATTCTATGTCTCATGGTACATGAAACAGAGAATTCGTCACTCGTGGTCTTTGAAAAGGTATTTTTAGTCGTAGAACTCGAGAGAAAGCCTTTCTAATTCCTCCAAGAGACACCCAGTCCGTCTTTCAGGCTCGAACAGTCTCTTTTTTTCAACTTACCTCCTCGCGACAACGAAAGAACCGACAAGTCCAACAAGGTTGCATTCATGTCACGGGACGGTTCAGCCACATCGACGTCATCGCTCGGGAACCCACTATATATATGAGACCAGTAAAACATTCGTTAGCTCACGCCGTTCTTTGGAACTCTCACTCTACCATCTATCGCAACCATGTCCAGGCAATCCACAGCCGCCCTCATGGCGGAAATTGGCCGTCTAAAACTAGAAGTTCACAATCTGAAGACTGAACAGGGCTCTGAGATCTCTGTTGGAAATTATCTTCTCGCTCGTCTCGAGCAGCTCGGTGTCACGGTATGTTCTCGTCAAGAATAATCTATTGCTATTTTATCTTGGTGGCAGCACATGTTCGGCGTACCAGGTGATTTTAATCTCGGCTTTCTGGTGAGCATCTTCGAACTTCCCATGGTGCTATCCCGTAATTGGGTTTAGGATCTTGTCGAGGACCATCCTTCTATCAATTGGGTGGGAAACTGGTACGTACTGCCTATTGTCGATTATCTCATAGACACTCACTTTTATCAGTAATGAATTGAACGCTGCCTATGCCGCTGATGGTTATGCCCGTGTCAAACATTCTATCGGCGTAGTCCTTACAACGTGCGTCAGTTGTCTCACTTTTAAATCAGCAATATTCACATCTCTCTGTAGCTTTGGCGTGGGCGAGTTGTCTGCGGTCAACGGCATTGCAGGAGGCAAGCTCATCTTCTTCTTGGCGCACACGCTACTTATGGTCTCGATTGCAGCCTTCTCTGAAATGGTCCCTGTCTTGAATCTCGTCGGAGTCCCTAGCACTTCTCAACAAAACTCCAAGCCAATGCTTCATCATACCCTGGGAGACGGACGGTTAGTCTACTACCGACTTGGACCATGCCTTTTCTGACCTTCCGGCCAGCTTCGATGCATACACAACGGCTGCACAACAATTTACATACTCTCAGGCGACGCTTAAGAATGCAAACAACGCCGCGGCTGAAATTGATCGGGTTCTCTCTGACTGTATCACAAAGGTTTGGATTTTTCCTTGCATACTCTTCTTTGAATTGTTCAGACTTCGCTCTACAGGCTCGTCCAGTCTACTTGTCACTCCCTACCGATCTTGTCTCTGCAAAGATCTCCACCGAACGCCTTCACACTCCCCTCAGTCGCAGCGCTCCGCCCAACAACCCTCAAGTTGAATCCTTTGTGACTGATCTCATTGTGAAGCAAGTAGAGGACGCAGAAGGGGATGTCGTTGTCCTAGTAGACGCTTGTGCTCTCAGGCATGGCGTCACCGAAGAATTGAACGAATTTTTGAGGAAGACGAGCTTCCCTGTATACTCGACGCCAATGGGAAAGACAGCTGTTGATGAGTCCTATGAACGTTACGGTGGTGTGGGTTCTTCAACTTAATAACTTTTGAGGAGCTCTGACTTTGTTTGTATAGATCTACCTAGGCTCTATCAGCCGTCCCGAGATCAAGCAGAAGGTCGAATCTGCCAGGCTCGTCCTTTCCGTTGGAGGGTTAAGGAGCGACTTCAACACTGGCAACTTCTCTTACAACATCCCAGTCAAGCGCACTATCGAGGTGGGTTTGAAGTTATTCTGCATCAGTCGCATTCAATCCCTCTGTTAGCTTCATTCGGACAATACGAAAGTTCAATATGCTGCGTTCCCGGGAGTTGGCATGAAAGAGCTCATTCCACAATTGTCGGAACGGCTGAAATCGTATCATCTGGCTGCTGCTAAGCTCGCCGTTCCAAAATTCCTTGCCCCGGTTCCGAACGAAAAGCTGGAAACCATCACTCACAACTATTTCTGGCCTCGCATGGCGCAATTCTTCAAGACCAGTGATGTCATCGTGACTGAGACCGGTAGGCATCACGCATATTTTTAATGGACCTTTATCTGATTGTAATGTACAGGCACAGCAAATTTTGGTATTTTGGACGTCCCCTTGCCTCCAAAATCGACCTTGTGCAGTCAGATTCTTTGGGGAAGCATTGGGTGGTCTGTTGGTAAGGCAACTTGGCGAAATATCTTGAATCGTGCTGATGAGATTGGGGACGCAGGAAGTTTGCTAGGCGCCTCCTTAGCTGCGCAAAAAACTAACCGTCGATCCATTCTATTTGTTGGCGACGGTAGCCTGTACGTCGACTTTGGTTGTTGACATCCTTTCACACTTATATCGTCTGTCAGTCAACTTACGGTCCAAGAGCTCTCAACGATGCTCAGAGTTGGGGTGAAGCCCATCGTCTTCGTCCTCAACAACAGTGGTTACACTATTGAGCGCTACATTCATGGCAAGACTCGGTATGTTGCCATCGTGACCCTCAACTTACACCTATGACTGAACTTTCTAGCATCTACAACGACATCTCCAACTGGAAGTGGACTAGCCTCCTCCAGGTTCTTGGTGATACGGAAGACAAAATCTCCAATTCTTACACTGTCAAAACGAAGCAGGAACTTTCAAACCTGCTTGACAACACCGCCTTCGCACGCGCTGACAAAATGCAGCTTGTTGAGGTTATGATGGACAAGTTTGATGCGCCGAATTCGTTGAAGCTTCAGGCTGAGGCGAGCGGAAAAGCGAATGCTTACGACGCGTCGTCCAACCCGGTTACGGTCTAAGTAGTTGAAAATTATGTTTTGGACTTGTACTATAGTATGCCTATAGACATTGACTGTGTTGATAAGATAAGATTGCGTTAGAAATGAAAAAAGATTGAACCGTGAGCTGGCACGTCAATCATGGCCCTACGCTGTGGGACGCGACGAGTGCCAGAACTTGTGGGGCCGAGGAGGTTCCTGGGATGGGGAGGAGCGCTTGCTGTTGGATTTGCGGCAGTGCACTTGAGATCGATAGCAGGAGATATCCGAGCAAATGTGACAACTTGTAGAAGCCGAGTCTTCATCAGGTCTCTGGCTACCGTCAAATCTGGTCTCTTCTCATTCCCTACTTCATCTATGGCTATCACACCTCCTCAACCACCTCCATCTTGGAATCACACCGTCGAGGACATTACTCGTCTCAACAACGAGTACATTGCTGCCAATCGCGCAGTTCAAGATGCTGTAGCAGCTTTAGCTCCCAAGGATTGCAACTTTAACTCGGTGCGCATCATTTAAACCTGATCTATGAGACTCTCTTGACGCGATTTATGTAGGTCTTTGTAAGTGTTCCAATGCCACACGAGATTTATGGCTGATCCTTCCTCAAGGTCGCACTTGCCGACGCTGATGCGCGCTTCGATGCGGGGTCAGAAACGCTCGCATTCTATCAGAACGTTTCACCTGACAAGGAACTACGGGATGCATCCAATGCCGCTGAATCTGTCGTCCGGGAGTTCGGTGTCGAGTCGTCCATGCGCCTTGACGTCTACCAAGCAAAGGTAGCCGCCAAGAAGAATTTGGAGGAATCTGGTGAATGGGAGAAACTCTCCCCCGAGCAGAAACGACTTGTGGACAAATATGTAGGCTATACCACCTGTGAAGTGACCGCTGACGCGATCGATTGTTATTAGATACTAGATGGAACACGCGCTGGTTTGGCTCTTCCGGAGAAAGAACGGTTGGAATTGACTGCACTAAAGAAAGAGCTTTCACAAGCGTGCTTGGATTTTAGCGTACGTTCGATAGACGCTTTCTTTTCCATTCCGATAGCTAACTGTATCGTATAGAAAAACTTCAACGAAGAAAACGTTCGTTGACATCCAACTTTTACCCATTCACATTGAAACTGATGTATTTCAGGGCGTCATCACCTTTACCGAGGAAGAACTTAAAGGTGTCCCTAAGGATGTCGTCTCCGGTTATACTAAGCGGACAGAGGATGGCCAAGAGGTCTTCGACGTGACCTTCAAAACCCCAGACATCTTCCCTGTGGTGTGTTCGATGCAGATTATTCCAGAATTCACGATCTCACATGCTTTCAAAGTTTAAATTTGCTCAAAACCCGGAAACTCGACGTCGTGCACTTGAAGCCCACGAAAGTCGTCTTAAAATCAATGTTCCTATCCTTAACAAGGCCCTTGACCTTCGACGCAAGATTGCTAAATTGCTAGGCTATAAAACATGGTAAACTCACTGCTTTGCATCAAATGGTCCATAACTTATCCTGAATAGGGCTGATTATATCACAGAAGAAAAGATGGTCAAGTCAGGCAAAAACGTCGACGATGTAAGTATCGCGTAAAATTTTGTGGAAATTGCGTAACCTGTTCCTAGTTTCTCGGTGATCTGGAGACAAAACTGCGACCCGTTGGAGTTAAGGAACGCGAAATCCTACTCGCACTGAAGAAAAAGGAACATGAAGAGAAAGGCCTCCCATTTGACGGCGAGTTTTATATCTGGGACTACAGGTACTACGACCGCAAGTTCACCGAGGAGACACTGGAGCTCGATGACATGCTAGTCAAGGAGTATTTCCCTGTAGACGTCGTTGTCCCTGCTATCCTTTCTATCTATCAGAATCTCCTGGGTGTGAAGTTCGAATCTATCGAAGCCTCCACTTGGCACCCAGGTCTGCGCGATTCTGCCTCTCAGCGTTGGCCCTCACTCATTCCCTTTAGAGGTTCAACGGTTCTCCGTTTGGGAGAAAGACGCCAAAGATGAATCTGGTTTCATCGGATATTGCTACCTTGACCTCTTCCCTCGTGGTACGTCCCTATTCCTCTCTTAATTTACATGAGTAATCAGCTTGATGCTCTTCAGCCTCCAAGTACTCTCACGCTGCAGTCTGGCCTCTGTTCCCAGGCTATGACCTACCCGATGGCAAACGAAGCTACCCAATCGCTGCCATGGTCGCTAATCTCGCCAAGCCCACACCCGAGAAGCCAGCGCTGATGAGGCACGACGACGTTGTGACTTTCTTCCATGAGATGGGACACGTATTCCATGGGTTGTTGAGCAAGACTAGATATGCGCGATTCCATGGTACAAGGTGTGTCTTTACGTCCTACTAACTGGAATATCATGCTCATCTGGGATGTGAACAGTGTGGCGCGCGATTTTGTGGAGGCCCCCTCACAGATGCTCGAGAATTGGTTCGCATCTTTCTGTCAGCGCTACGGCGATTTTATGTTGACGTCTGAAAATTAGGTGCTGGGAACCGAAGGTTCTGGAACAGATGTCCAGTCATTACGAAACCAAGAAACCTTTGTCTCCTGAACTCATCGAGAAAATTATCAAGAGGTTTATCAACATCCTGTCTGTTTTGTGTATCCTTGCATGACAATTTTTTCTATAGTCGCTACGTCAACGTTGGACTTTTCTACCTCCGACAAGTCTTCTTTGCCAAGTTTGATCTCAAGGTCCACACAGACCAAGGTTATTTATCTATGCGTCCGCCAGGAACTTTGGAAAATAACGCAACCATTGCAGATCCCGAAGACTATACGACGTTATGGAACAGTTTGAGGGAAAAGGTGTCATTGGTCAAGGCTATCAAGGATTGCCCTGGACAAGGTATGCCTACCTGATGCTCGATGTTAGACTTCCTTTTCTCAATATATCACGTAGGTACCTTCGGACATATCACTGGTGGATACGACGCTGGATACTACGGGTAAAGTCTTAAATTGAAGCATTATCTTGATTCTGATGTCCTGTCTTCAAAGCTACACTTACTCTCTTGTCTTTGCGCAGGATATGTACTGTAAGTCCCAGTAAATCATTTATCTTTGCTCGTTTTGTGATATCGCATTCTGTTCAGCGACTGTTTTCAAGACTGACCCACTCGATCCGGCACGTGGTAAAAAATACAGAGACGAAATTTTGCGCCCGGGAGGTTCTCGCGAGGAGCTCGACTCATTAGAAGTAAGGGGAGGTTTGTATCGTAATTGGTATTGGTAGCTGACTGCCCTCTTAGGCTTTCCTTGGACGACCTCCTAATAGCGACGCATTCCTCAAGGAACTTTTTGGCACGCTACCCTCTGCAAAGATATAATGCCGATAGCCGCGACGATGAACTGCATTATCAATACATCCATCATGTAGCGTTAGACCATTAATCGTTCTACATCGTCAATATTGTCAGCCAGCGGTGATCAAAGCGATCGTAATTCCGCATCTCTTCCTCAACTTTATCTTTCGTACCATTAAAACACATACATATGCAAACTCCCAAGCTCATCATGGCTACGAGTTGAACTAGATATCAACTACTATCCAGGTACTTTGAAGTCTCCGCCAATATGCATGCAATGAAGATCTTTGTAGTTATAATGTAATTTTCCCCTTTTCTGTCAAGTTGATCCAATCACATCAGTAAAAGCTTGATCAGATGGAATGATGTGGTTGTACAACCTGTCTCCACCCACCAGCCAGGTTCCAATCCTCACCAGCAAACTTGAGTGGCGCAACAAAAACAACTTAAAAGCCTTTCAAGGAGATTACCTCTAACATTTGGATTCAAAGTCTATTTGTGTCGCGTGAAAGAACGAACTGAAAAGGCCAGGATGTCACGTTCCCTGATGTGGGTCACCGTCTAACACAAATCACTTTGATTCCAACGACTCACCAGCTCCATAACAGAGAGTGAGAATCTACCACATCCCCTTTCAGATGCAATTTCGTGGTCTTTCTCCTGCTAGATTGGCACGAGTCCGTCCCAATGTCTTTCCGATGCGAGGATCTCGCTTTTACGGCTACTTTAACCCTGTAAGCCTTGCGTCTCAAACCTCTGAGAACACAGATTGACGCCATACATTATTTTATGTAAAGAAACCAGTGCGTTCCCTTTCCTCAAATCTCTTGATATCTCAGTGTGAAGCAATCAGTGACGTTATAGGAGTTGCATTTCGAACAAGTCACCCGGAAATATTTAAAACATCTAGGCATTGTCACAAATGGAAAGCTGCAATTTGACTATGAAGTTGTGAACAAGCTCGCCAAGCAGTTGGAGGAGGGTCCAGCAAATGTCAAGATTGAAGACTTATTTAAACGTCTCCGGAGAATATCGAAATCTGTAAAAATGAATGTGCGTCAACTCGTTACATATACTATAGCTTATGCTCATTGAAAATATCTGGACAGAACAAAGGATCGTTCGGCATGACTGTCGACCAAATACTCCTCACATTGTCAGATATTGCTAGCTCACGACATCAGGGGCGGGTTCTCATTTTTCCACACACTGAGGTCTCAGGTCTGAAATCTAAAGACTGCAAGCTTGAGCACTGGGACCCGGTCTCGGAAGCTCGTCTCCAGCTGTTTGGCCCTCTACAGGTTGATTATACAGTCATGCAGTCTTTTGATGTACATGTTGAAGGTATCTTCGTAATCGACTTCAACACGCAGGATGATTTATCTCTTATTAGATCGATATCATCAAGATGTCCCCACAGCGTTGAACAGTGGCATTCTTAATCGCATCTTCTTTGTGGACCTAGCCCCTAATGGGAGTTATCGTTTAATGCCGAGCAAAATTACGGCGGCAGTGAGTAAGGCCATTGTATTATTGCGAATTTTAAAGTATGTGATTCCATTGTGGCGGTTAAAACTTTGATTTCAGGCGTATTTCAGACACCCTGAAATACGATTTTGTGTAACTACTGGGCTTTGGTGGTGTTTTTTCGTCGTGAAAACGAAGCATGGCAAATTGTCGTACCATTTTAGTACTGACGATTTACAACGCGAACTTCGACTGGATCCTTACAGGGGCATAGAGGACTTCATGTCTCTTGAGGATCGATTGCAGCGTCTCCGTCAGCTGATGGTGCTTGTTTCTGAATGGGTAAGACTTGACCTTCGGAGAACATCCGACTTCTCATCTAGTAACGCGCAGCTTAACCCCCAAACACCTGGCCTGTATATAAGGTCAACTGCAAAGTAACCAGGATCTGGGAATTGGAGTACATAACCAATTTAATTCCTGGTAAAAGGATTCGAATCTCATGCCAACTTACAAGAGCTTTCTTTGACTGCGGGGCATATTTTGGAAACTCCGTCTATGATATGAATACTAGCAGTAACACTCAGGCCTCTGAATGCCTTGAGATATTACGGAGAATTGTTTTTAAACTAAGCTCGTTCTTTTGTGCTAGTAGTCTCCGCTAAGGAACTAGTCGATATCAGTTGAATCGTCGAGAAATCGCATGGGGGACGAGCCAAGGGACGAGCTGGATTGACAAACCCATTTGAACAAATTTTAATGCACAGCTCGAGCGTTATCCACTATGAAGATTGCCGACCCATAGCTGCGGTGCAGACATGGACAA
>JABAJW010000028.1:0-34632 GCA_018855395.1 Arthromyces matolae | reverse complement strand
TTTAAATGCATGCAAAGATAGGTGAGATGATCAAGGAAGAAACTATTTGACAACTTATACACTCCAACCTACGAACCATAACTGACAGAAAAAAAATAACAATTACCAAAACCCATCTTATCCAGAACTGCCGGCCACCTTCGTGGAGATACCAATTTCCTCTTCATGATAATCCCCATCATCATGATCGCCCTCTTCCTCGTCTTCCTCACCCATCTCAACACCTTGCCCATTTCGTCTATCATCGTCTCTCTGGATCTCCTCCCTCATAACTTGTACATCCTCGTCAACTTTATGCACGACTCGATCAATGCCGGCTTCTGCCAGTGAGACGTGGGTGCGGTGGGTAGAGAGGTGAGCGGAACGGCGTGGAGGACGTTTGAGTCGTCGACGGGCGACCATAACGGGCACGGAACATTTTTGTATGAGGTAGTGAGAAGTGGAGCCGAGAAGGATGCTGGAAAAGATGGAGATGAGCAAGAGATATTTTAACAGAATAATCAAACGAACCCTTTGAGTTGTCCAAGACCACGAGAACCGACGATGACCATCTGAGGTTCATTATAGTCGACAATGTCTAGATAAATTATATCAGCTGTGTGAGGTGACACCAAAGAATAGAAAAGTTTACCGAGCAGCATGTGTCGTGCGTTCTTGGCGTGCCAAGCTTGGCAGGTTACCTTGACATTCAACTTGGTGCGCTGGAGGAGGCTGGTGACTTGGCGCACGAGGATGTATGCCAGACCTTGTCGCTAAAAAGTACTGAGAAACGAACGCCCTCGAGTAACAAGACTTGGCTTACTTCTTGCTGACTCCTGAGCTTTGTCGTACGATCACTGGCATTCGGAATGGGCGGGTCAACCTTGCCATCGTTTTCATTCACCGTAACGATGAGGAGATTATCGCCGTCCCTCAGGACTGTCCCAATAGCCCATTCCACAGCATATCTACTTTCTTCACTCAAATCACTCGCGACAACATACCTCCTCTTCCTCCTCTCGCCAAGTTTCCCTACAGGATCACCTTGGGTGATCGTAATCGTACACCTATCACGCTGGAAGACAGGTCGAGACGTCTCATAGTTCAATGGCTCGTGATTCTTGGTGCTTTTTCTCCTTCGAGGGTTGCTACGCTTGGTGCGGCCCGTGCTATTGAGGGTAGAGGGGAAATACGGCTCGGGTGGGACGACAACGTTCACGCCTTCGCCCAAGGGGTCCGGATCGGCTTCTTCAGCCGCAGCCGCAGCTTGGGCTAGTGGAACAGGCGGTACCAGCTGGGCGTTCTGCTCAGTGTTACGCTCGGTAAGATCGTCAAAGAATCCATCATCGGATGAGTCATCTTCGTAGTCTGTAACATCGTCTGGAACAGTTTCGTCGCCAGAGTCGTACGAGAACGCGGTTCTGCGTGGTCTGATGTGAGTTGAATCAGCATCTGATTCTGCATCTGAGTGGGAGAGATGAACAGCCAAAGGTGGTGGGGAGGGTTCGGTACGACGACGACGGAAGGACATAAAGGGGGAGGTAGAACGAGGTCTAGAACGACTTCGCTCGCTCTCACCCTCTGGAGGTACCGAAGATGCAGACTTGACGCGCGAAAGAGATACGAGAGTGCGACCACGAGTTTCTTTGTCGTTGTCTTCGCGAGTGCTTGTGCGGGACAAAGCCCCCATCATGTTTGACAAGGACTTGGAGAACGATGCGCGACTAGATTGATTGACAGTTGCGGAATCATCCTGTACAGGAGATAAAGTGAGTCCTGAGAGACGACGAAGAGATGAGAAAGAGTCTGAACGAGGCAGATCGATGGAGGAGGACAACGGCGAGTTCGGTGTGCTCGCTGATATTGGCGACGCAGGATAACCTTGATTGCTTCCTGGTCTAGTTGAAGGTTGTTTTACGGGCCCACTGCTACTGCCAGGCCTGAGCTTCGTTGTCCAACCTCTTCGCTTGTCGTTGTTCATGATGATGATTATGGACTCACCTGATACGGGACTTGTAGCAAATTATTATTCTGTCAACATCAAGATATCACGCCAAGACATCAAAACAAATCTGCTATCCACTCACTTCGCTCATTTCTCGATGTAAACCAGATAGTAAGAGTTCAAAATTTCCATTCCAATTCATTCCGACGACACAGCTGCAACACGTGTTTCAGAACGGAAGGGAATTGAATACAATTTTTTTTACTCCATTAGATGTAGTGTAAACTATGTAATTACTTGGCTATCCTCCCCAGAAACCGGCTGGGATGTAACAGTCTCGGGGTCCACATGCACATCTACCCACTCCTTCTCAATAGCCTCTTGCGAATCATTACCTTCATCCTGAACTGCCACCGCTAATTCTTGATTCTTCCTAACCAATTCCTGAATCACTTGCAGCTCTTCCCATGTCATCGTTCCCCCCAGCCACACTTTATCTTGACCATGTTCTTCAAGTAGCCTGTTCATCGTCTCCTCCCCACCGGCCCGAGCAAGACTCCTCAGCTCTTGAGTTTTCGAAGTCGGCTCTCTGAAATAGTGGTCCGGCAACTTCTCGCTCGGCTCTTTCTCGACCCCACTGAAGTTGAGCGTCGCCCACATCGCACCGACAGTTTCTGGATCCAACCCAGTCGGAATTTCAATGTATCGGAATTGCCTATCCTTGACCGCTTGCAATGCAGAGTGTACATCAGCATCGTTTGCTATCAATTTCGATATCGACCAATGCGTCGTCCCTACAAAATGACGATCAGCAATTCAAAACGTATCACCCAATATACATGACAACCCACATGGTTCATCAGTTGCAGTAACGGCAGACGAGCCCCTTACTGGTACTTGCCCGAGGAAATTATTGACACGAACTTCCAACTGCTTGAGTGGCGTAAGTTGCCCCTCCTCGACTTTCGAAACCTCCGGCTCCACCCAGACTTTTAAAACACCCTCACCCTCCAATTTCTCAAACGTACACTTCACCGATTCCCCTGGAAAACATGCCGTAGCTTCTTCTAGGATCTTTTCCAAAAGTCCCACACATTTGTTGAATACTTTGTCCCCGATACCTTCTCCCGCGCCGTACAAGCACTCGTCCATCTCAGCAAGGGAGATATACTGGAATCCAAACAAACGCGCTGTGTTGTGGTAGGCGACAATGACACCGTCCATGTTACCAATGCGGACTTGGAAGCTAATGAGAAGGCCAATTAAGAAAAAAAAAACAGCAAAGTATCAAGAATAACACGCACCTATACTTGAGAAACGCCGACCGAATCAGATCATAATACTCTTTTTCGAAGCTCTCTAATTTTCCTGTTAGTGAACGTAGCAGGTACCCCGAATTTTCTTCGAAATTGAGCAAATCCATGCGAATAGGGAGACAAGCGCGCGTCTTGATATCAAACACTCCCGTGCCAGGCAACCGGGTGTCAACACAATCAAGCTGTGAACGCATGACAAATTTCTCGGACTTCGTATTGTGGCGTCAGGTTCAGAACATGAAAATTGTACAAGCAGATCAACTGACTTTGGCATATCGGTATGCGTCCCTAAGTTTTTTCTCCATCGGTGGTGAAGGGGGGTTGAATCTCATGTATGGCGCAAATTCTTCGGGAGTAGATGTAAGGTATCGTTCGAGAAGAGTGCCCTACAACAATCATTACCTTCGACACGATCAGCAAATGATAATAATAAAAAACAAACCAGCCATGTAAGTATATTCTTTTCCGCCGCTGAATCCTTTTCGCCAGCCGAATCAATCGCATACATGCCATCTCTATGATTTAACAACACGGTCGCTGGAATACGCTGGCCTGAGGTGAAGGTTCGCGGCTAAAATTGATAATAAGCTAAGTTGAGTTCTATAGACGTGAAAATAGTAGTACCTCGTTTCCAAAGTTCCGGCTGAGATTATTCGTGTTGACATCCTTATCGCCCGAAATAAGGAAGTAGACATGAGAAAGCATGCCTGAAAGCGAGGACGTAGATCCTGCAAAGGTTCGTTTTTCCCTCCGTGCGAGGGCCCACAGATCCTTGAGAGCACAGTGAATCAATAGGATATACTGACAACATGAGTGCAACCTACCTCGTCACGAGAACTCTTTATAAAACCACCAAGACGCTCAAATGCGAAATCCGTGACTCTAGGTATCTCTTCAAGATGCGGGGGAAAGTTGTAAACCTTAGATCTCGGGTCGCGAAGCCAGTGAACACCGGGGCTGTAATTAACGTATCGTCAGTCAAAGAGTTTTGGCTCGTTATGAGACAAAGAAATGCGTACTTGAACAACACCCGATCTAAACCGTGTGCTAGTGTGGCAATGGGATACTGTTCCGAGGGTGGTGGGACATCCTCAAGTGTGGGACGACTCGTATGTTCGAGAAGCCCTTCTATACGTCGAGAATAAGCTAGCGTAGGAGGCGGTTCGAGGTGTGGGGCGTAGGCGGGTCGTTCGAGAGTGGAGCGGCCTGTGGCACCGACAGCGTTTTGAGTTTTGAGTTTCCTATCAGACCCCAAGGGTTTGTTTGTCGGTTTAAGTCCTTTCCATGAGATGAGCATACATGGAAGACGAGTGATAAACATTCCGCTCACGATCAGGTCCCCAGCCTCCTTGTTCTGTTCCCTTGATGGTCTTCGCTATGGTGTCAAGTGCAGTGTAGACACTTGGTTCCATTTGCTGATGTGGCGGTGGCAATTTCTTGGGCTTCAAAAGTGCTTTCTTTTTTTTCGCTTTTTTAAACTGGGCATCCTGAGTCAATGCCTTCGCAATGTTCTATGTCCTTCTGGATGAGCCGTAAAAACAAAGATAGAGGGAAGAGGGTGCCGACCTCTAGTCTGGTAACACTCGAATGTTTGTCACCTTCGCCAGCCGAGCTTTTTCTGATGTTTTCTAGCTCTGCATTGAGTTTGTGTAGTACTGTGAGGTCTACGGCGGCCTCTTTTCGACGTTGTCGCGTGGGCTTGTCGGGGTCATTAGATGTCACGAAGGCTTTGCTTTTTTTTACAGAAGCTTTCTTTTTATAGGATTTGACTTTGCTGGTCGGTTGAAAAGTCGCGTCGCTGGTCGTCGCGCCAACATAAACGTTAGGTGCAGCCTGCTCGTTTGTCGCCCCAAAAGATTCGACTGGTATTTCCTGTTTGTTGAGAATAGGAGAAGAGCTATGGAGGAGCCTTCTGGAGGACCATCGCAATACAAGTGCGTGGGGCAAGTTACGCCCCAGAATACTCATCAAAGTCGAAGCAACAAGTGCTCGAGACTCAGTAAAATTATTGATGGGTGACCAACGTGACATGTAACGATATCAATCACGTGTAAATGACCTTGCAGGCTTGCCCGTTGTCCCAGGATGTCAGTTTCATGTAACTTGTAAGGGAAGCCTCGAGCTCAAATTTTACGGGTACCGAAGATACAGAAAAATAGTCAGCAACTGCTTGCGAGTGTTGGAAAGTTGGGTGGGGTACGTGACATATGATCGAATAACGTCACACGGCAACGGCAACCTGAACCGGCAATCCATTAATTGACTTCATCTTCAAACGTTCATGGAGGGATTCTTCTCCTCACTATTCCTTTGGATAACTGGGTAGCTATCACACCTAAGAAATCCCGCAGACCACAGCTCAAAAAAGAATACAGGATCTTCTTTTCTAAAAAAGCAGAGATATCCGTTGTTGGGCTTCAGGTACAACAATTCTCGACATCGCTAATTTCTTTACCTTGACCAAAGCGTTCAGGCATCGGGAAAGACGTCCTTCGTCAATGTTATTACATCAGGACAGGTAGATTGTGCTTGTCTCTTCTTGTGAACCGCGTACTTATGCATGAATGCGTACAGTGGAGTGAAGACGTCGTCCCCACCGTAGCGTTCAATTTTCGCAAAGTTAGGAAGGGTAACGTTACACTGAGTATTTGGGATGTTGCTGGTGCGCATGCTGTTGTAATTTCCTTGACTTATTCACTCACGGAGGCTTACATAGGTCAACCCAAATTCCGTTCCATGTGGGAACGCTACTGTAGCGGGGTTGATGCCGTAGTGTCTGTTCTCTTTCAATCCCCCCTCACGGTATGGCTCACGAGATAAACAATCATTCTAGATTTGTTGTGGATTCTCTTGATGTGCGCCATCCCCGTTCGCAACAAACGTTACCCCCTCCCCCTAATCCAATTCACAGACCGACAAGTTTAACTCAGCACGATTCGAGCTACATCAACTGTTGTCACAACATAGTCTCACAGGAGTGCCCCTTCTTGTGGTGTGTAATTCTTAGCATCCACTTATTTGCATCTATGCATGATTATGATGTGTAGCTCGGCAACAAAAACGATCTTGCAGGCCATGCTACCGTAAAAGAACTCATCAGTGCTCTGTATGTTCCCAAATATCGAGGAACCCATGTGTTCTCACTCACTGGACCTTCAGACAACTTGATAAAATAAAGGATAGACCAGTATCAGTGCGTCATTTTCCCATATGTCATTTTTTCAATCTTCAAGTCTTACTGGACGCTATAAATCCCAGTGTTACTCAGTGCGTATCAAATTTATCCTTGAAAGCTCTGCAAGTTCTCATGCCGTCTCTTGCTAGTGTTCCATGAAGAACCAACATAACTTGTAGGCCCATTGAAATTTTTGCCGAATTGATCGCTAATAGGTATTGGACAGAGATATTGTGCTACAATGGCTGACTTCGCGAGGTCATTGATATCATGAGGCTGCACCCTTTACCGCATCTCCATCTCATCTTTATGATATTTTATATGCAGTGTCACGCCAGTTGTACCATCAGAATGTTATCCGTTCGATATCCTACCTGTACATACACATCTATAATTCACGCTTTAGCCTATAAATCACAATCCCATTCGCTTGGCACCAGTATGATTTCGTCACCGTCGCTTGGCCATTTGCATGGTGAGATTGTCGATGTACATCTGCAGAGTTTCGTTTCCTGAAGTCAGCTTGTCAACCTCCTTCTGTAGTGATTGGACACGGGCTACAAATGCTGGGACAGAAGGGATGTTAAGGGTGCGATAGAGACCAATGACGGAGCGAGACGAACTGCGGAGGTCTTCCTGAGATGCAACGATATCCCTAGGAGATATCAGGGCTTGAAAGAAACCAGTGCTGCACGAGACTCACTTTAAAAGCTGCTCTTTTCTCAGAGCATCGCGAACCAAGTCGGCAGCTTCAGGCGCAGTCGCACCCCAAGCAGGAATCTCGTCCTCGTATGACGGAAAAGACATGAAATGAAGATCCGAATTCCGATCAGGGGAACTACCTGACGAAGCTGACGCGTCGCGTTTTCTTGAACTCTTACAACAATGTCCGAAACCCTACTCGCATTCAAAGCAGGTCGTGCGTATCGTCGCCCCAACACTAACTTTGTCGATGCTAGGCCTGAAAAGGGCGCTGTTATACTGACTAACGGTGACGACGGGCTGTTGCATTTTACTTGGAAGAACAGAACGACGGATACCATTGAGGAGGTAAGTATCCCAAGACCCTTGGGAGAACGGTCTATCTCAGCTATGTGGGATATATAGGATCTTATCTTGTTCCCATCGGACGCTACATTCGTCAAGGTTTCGCAGGCTGAAGGGGGGCGAGTCTACGTTCTCAAGTTCTCCTCATCCGATCAACGACATTTCGTGCGTGTTTGTAAAATCCTATTCCAATTGATTCTGATCTTAATACTGTCTACAGTTCTGGATGCAGGTATTTCCTCTTGTGTCACTTTCGCTTTCATTTTCTCATCGTATTCCAGGATGCCTCCTCTGCAAGGGACGAGGAATTTGTAAATAACCTCAATGGCTATCTTGATGACCCAGACTACATTCCACAATGGGGAACATTCCCGCAACCTCAAGCCTCCACATCTGCTGCTGCCGCTTCGTGCGTAAAGAAATAGAATCTTACATCAATTGAATTTCATGATTGAACTTTGTTCTTTAGATCCACCTCCACAGGACCATCATCTCAGTTCCAACCCACTCAAGAACAGATTGACCAATTGTCGGCGATCCTACGCAGCGCCGGCTCCCGGACGTCTACGCCTCCAGGTAAGATACCTCGCAAAGTTTGCACGTAACCAAGTACTAAGGTGCTTCCAACAGAGCTATCCCTGACAGACGTTCTCACACCTGCCGTTCTTTCACCGCTATTCAATGAGCACCCAGAGCTCATCCCCACTCTCTTCCCACACCTTCCTCCAGATCTACCAATGCCTCCATCAGCAGACGTTCTTGAACGTATCATCAAGTACGTGCCAACCTTACCATCCTCTTCGTAATTTAACAATTGTATCACAGCTCCCCTCAATTCCGCAGTGCTCTTGCCAATTTCGATCAAGCACTGCAAACAGGACTCTTGGGTGGCTTGGTTCGCGGCCTTGGCTTGCCAGAGGAGGCAGGAACTGGTGTAGCGGCGTTCTTACGGGCAGTTCAAGAACAGGCAGATCGAGAGAAGGAAGATGGTATGGATACAGAATAGTAAATTAGTCTCATGCGCTCCTTACACCCTCGCGGTGCGTTGTATGAAAGTTGAATTTCGGCTGCAAAACTTAGACCAGTGGATCAAGCCCTTTACGGAGACAGGCTCGAATCGAGGGTTATCCCCATCCCCTTATTGTAACGAGTAGTCATCGGTCTAACTTGTTATAGAGCTCAGATAGATGTCAGCTTGTGGTTTGGATGGTGTTATGTTCAGTTTATGAATTCTTTCACTTGTTCGTCCAGCCAGTCCCAAAGGTCTCCTCCAAGGGAAACGTCCAGCGTCTCCTTTCGTGGGGTTCCGATATTCGCCCATGGGATTACAAACTATGCGATGACGATAACTCAGTCAGATAGTGAAGCGGATGGCTACGAATGATTTACCTTCCCGTTAAGTTTCGCCGCTTCCGGTGATGTTCCCGCCCATAGTTGTGATATTGCACCCAACTCGACAGGGTAAATTTGGAGCGCTTTCTAGAGAAATATCAGGCAATCTTGTTGATATCATCTCGACTTTGCTCACAATGGAGAGACGATCAAAAATGGTATCGATATGACGGTCAAGGGAAGTCTTGATATTTCCGGGGTTGACAGCAATGCAAACAAGTCCTTGGTTCCCGTATCTGCGAGCAAGCTCGTTGGAATAAACGAGGTTAGCCTGGAATTATAATCAGCCATTCATGGAAGAGGTCTACATTGAATAACGTTAGGCTCACGAATTTGCTTTGAATGTACATCTGCTGTGTTGTCCGCTTTCGTCTGGCCGCAGAGCATTTGAAGGTATTGAAATCAAGAGGATTCACTCCTGCGAAGTAGTGGGCGGAGGACGACAGTGTGATGATCCTGGGCTTTATAGTTTTGTCGGCTTGTGCTGTGGAAAGAAGTGCAGGGAGTAGGAGCTGGGTGAACATGAAATGACCTTTGGGACATTGAGTATTTGAATTTCATTAAACTGCAATTTCGCACCAATGACATTTGTGTGGATTTGGGCATCGTATCCGTTAACTTCGAGGTCCATAGGACATAGCATCACTCCTCTATCACGTTGTCATTATTTGTCTTGCGAAATTGCAATAGAATCATACTTACGCATTGTTGTAAAGTATATGGAGCGTCTTTTCTTGACTGTCGCCAAGTGGGTTCATCAAAGGATTAGTCAATGAACTTGAAAAAACCACGCAAAGCTCCTTTACCTCAAGAAAGATTCAGCAGCAGCCTTGACAGTTGCAAGGTTCGCGAGATCGAGATGGAGAAAGTTGGCTTGCCTGCCAGTGAGTTCCTCAAGCTCTTTTATGGTTTCTTCAGCAGACGTTTTGTTCCTACAGGCTAAATAAACTTTCGCGTTGCGCTGGAGAAGTACCTAGATCGTGTTGGGGCCATTTGAAAAGTTATCGAAAACTTACAAGTATAACTAACCTTGGCTGTTTCCTTTCCAACTCCCGAGTTTCCACCAGTAATAATGACTGTTCGACCAGTCTGGTCAGGTACATCCTCGATGGTGTAATTCGAATGCGGCTTCCCAATGAAATACGCTTGAGATTCGATAGCTCATTGCTATAAGAATGCCGAATGAGATAAGTAGGGCCAGAACGGTCGAGGCGAACCGGTACTCACTGAGACTGTCAGTGTCACTGATGACAGTGATGGTCAGTACAGTCAGGTGATTCCAGCTTCTTATAACGATGCCTCGAGGTTTGTTTCTTCTCAACCATGAAATACTACCAGATCGGAGGTTTTCGACCGCACATTCAGTAATTAGCTCCCTTCCTGTGGCTACTAGTTCCATTTCGTTCTCATCTCATTCCCAGGTGGAAGAAAAAAGACAATAAAAACAATTACTATGATAACGACGATCAGGTCTTCGCCGACATAATGAGCGAGAGGTCACCACTCCGAGTCAGCGTAGGCTCAGAACGCCCAGTAGAACTTGTATTTGGTACGCGAAGAGTTGTCCTACAGTTCCCCTTGCTTCCAGAAAATTAAAGTCGCCTTGCCTCAAGGAATCACACCCATTGGCACCTCCCACTTGCTTCTAACCGAGGATCAGGTCAGACTCATGCTAATGCGGCCTCCTTACGATTTTGTATCCTCCTCCGCATTCCAGTCCTTGTCTCATATCCACTTTCACACTAAAGAAGATTTCAAAGAAATATGGGGCCGACTCAAGCCCAAATATGTCAAGAACCGTCCAGGCTGGGACAACAGCCAGGAGAACAAGGTGTTTCAGACCTCCGAAGGAGACTCAAACCGCGGTCAGTTTGAGCTTGGGCGGTACGTTTCTTTTTCCTATTGGTGTCCCAGAATTCTCGATTCATTCTTACACGGACAACAGCTTATTCTACAGGATCATTTCAGAGGGACAGAGATTCAATTGCACTAAATTCAGTCTACATTTGCGTGACCTATCTTGGGCCGAATCCGTCCAGGTGTATTCATTTGCATTCACTCGACGCTCGGGAGACACTCGCCCAAATAGCGTTCGTATCAATACCCCGATTGCATTGGACTGCGGACACGCAAAAGCAAACGTCCCTCATTTACAATACCAAGAGGGTACAGCTGTTCATTACAGCTTTTCTAACAACGCCACATTTGGTGCAGGCCCTGATAAGCTAGTATGTGCTTCCTATTGCTCAGACGATCATTCATGAAGTTAAATTTGTACAGGCATTCGATTATGGAGCGACCGAAGAACTGGATGAAATGGCAATATCAGCTCGATTACAAGATTTCTTTTCTAAGCTCGATAACAAGGGACCTGTGATCCTCCTTGTCTACGAGGAGGAAGTCACCATGAATCTGCTCAAAAAACTTCGTGTCAATACATCGTCGTGGAAATACGGTTTACAAGATCTGTTAAATGTTTCGAACCACCAAGATCATCATGGGAACTATCACCGCCCACGCAACGATTCCCATAGTGAACAATATGGCAGAAGAACGCGATCTCGGTCTCCTTCACGCTCATCATCAACTATGTCAACGCGCTCCCGGCGTGATGACTATTCACTACCTCCCCGACAGAACTCCCTTGCGCCGGTTTACGTCGTCGACATCAAGAAGTATTACATGATTCTGATGGCGACAGAGACTGCCTCCGAGAATATTGCTGCTATTGCCGGCCGCAACGGATTAAATATCGCAGATATTAAAGGATGGTGTGCTGGTAATGATGCAGTGTAGGCTCACATGTCACACTGTCTTTCTACGAGACTAATTTGAAGGCAGGGTGATGCTCAAGATCTGGCACGCAATGGTGTCGGGTCTCTCCATCATTCAACAACGTGAACAGCGGAGAAAAAATCAACGGTCAACGGTCAACGCCTCTGGATCTGGGGATACCGCCACGCCAGACAATGACTTCGATCCAACGACAGTTGACCTAGTCAGGCCCCCAACGATGAACTACTATGACGATGAATCAGATAATGGAGAGTCCACTGATTCTGATGATTGACCAATTTTGCCAGTGCGGAACTTCTATGTGGCACGAGCTCTATGTCTGATTGGAAGATCATGACGTGCAAGCTGACGACAAGAACTCGATGGATTATTCTTTTGCGAGTGAATGGCCTATCCGTGGATTCGAAGCTTAGTCCATATCATCCAGTAACTCGACTTAGCTTCCGAGGCAGCTCACAAACATTGGGATTATAAGATAGAATGCCTGTAGTTTCTTCTTTAGCTCTTAGAATAGAGGGTAGGAGCGACTTGTTGGCCATTTCCTGACACAGACAAATTGAAACGCAATAACCACTAACAACGTTCAGCACCAAGAATCCAATGCATCTCATTTCCTGAGATTCTAGCGGTGTTTTATCCTTCATTTTGCATTATGTAGGGAGGTGTCAATGGTCTCTCCTGGGTTTGCCCCGAAGAGCAGCACTGTCAAAGCCCCAGCATTCATTGAACAACAGGCCTTGGAAAAGGGGATGGGACCTGCCGCTTTGATATGAAGTTGAAATTGAGCTTGTACTAGAAGTTTGCCAGCCACCGAGCTCGAAAGAAAACTGCAGACTCGTGTATAATACGGATGTAATCTACATGGAGTACTAGTGACCCCAGCCTTCTCTTCTATGTGACGATCGAACGCCACATTGAACTCCACATGAACAAAGCCACCGACATTGGAATGGGTACTGCATATGCGTGGCTTGATGGATAAGAGTCTAAGACGCATGAGGATTTCGTGTCCAATATAATGACAGATTGCCAAAGAAATTCCTAGAAGTCAATCGATATGTTGTTCAGCTGATTTTTGGTAAAACCAGTCCTGCGAGGCAAACAACGTGTTCAGGGATCTTTGGTGGCATGCTAAAAGTTACAGAGAAGATGTCGTAGCACGAGTATGCAACCGAAGTTGTGGCCGCAAGCACCTCATTAGACGTGAGGTATCACCGATTTCTCCATGAAGGCGAAGATATTACTTCCAGGAACTTAGCGGGTGGAAATGAAGAGATGTATCGATGAGCTGTTATACTATACTTGTCATCTGACGAAGGAGGTTCTCAAGCATCATGTTTGAGGCGACATGAGGCAATTACTGGTTGTTTCGCGGCCCGATAAATCGTAGGTTGGACAGAATATAGAAAATGAAAAATTACAGTATTTTCCGCCTACAATCATTATATAGAAATTTATAATTCCACACACCAGGAGATAGTCAGTCTTAGTCGATGATTTCTTCGGCATCATCTTCCTGCTGGGCACGTTTAAGACGACGGTCATGGGCTTTGACGCGCTTTGCCAGATCCTTGTCTGGCTTGAGATTCGAGCGCCCGAACCTTTTGGTGCACCCAGATGCAGGGCATTTGATAGTAGGTTCGTTACTTCGGAAGCTCTGCATGATGGCAGCCTTCGAGAACGAATGTTTACACACATCGCTAGACGCCAACTTCAAGTCAATATCGGCGGATTTAGAGTACAAGAAACAGGCGACGCACGATGTCACCGGGTCGACAAGGAGGGTAAGCGTAATTGGACAGTTGTAGTTCTGACTAACTCCTCCCATTTCGAGATCGTCGTCATCTTCGCTGACATCTCCATCCTCTATAGAATAAATCAGTGTTATTCCACACGGCGATGAGAAGACAATACCTTCGGGTATAAAGTCCTTGATTGGGGGAATTGCACTACCTGGGTATTGAACTTCCTATACAAAGATCTATCAACGAGAAGCCAGAGAACACGAAAACAGTTCCATACGTATATGCGGTGATGGAATTCGGTATATTGAGTGCTTTTCGCATACTTCTGTCGAGAAGTCATCTTGCTATACCTTTCTCTTTCTTCTTTAACATCATTCATATAATGATCAATGAAATCTTCCTACGATAAGGAAAGACTGTCAGGGTATGTTTTCAGAAGTTGACGCGAAAGAGACGTGCCAATATTTCGCCCTGCCCGATTTTTTCAGCCAAACGCTTGAGAACATTTTCGTGATCTTGCATTTCGGCAGTAATGTCAATAAGGTCTCGCATAAGTTTATCAAGCTCTGTAAGTCCCTGATGCAAGGTTGAGAGCAAGATGAAAAAGAACACAAAGTAACACACTTGTTTAACATCTTCTCCTTCACCATAGTCGGCAAGTGCAACGGCCACATCTCCAACCACACCCCCCGTTGGTCGCACCTGTGCTGCTACCATGTCCCAGTCACGAGCTAAGCCTTGAAGTTTCGTGACTTCAGGCTGGCTAAGAGGTTGATCGCGAAAACTGTCGACATCTATCCTCTCATCTCCATCTTCATCATCGTCTGCGTCTGGCACGAGTTCTTTCTTCGCGGTAATTTTTGGCTTCTTTTCTTTTTTAACACCGTTAGCGCGTCGTGACTTTGGTGCCTCATTATCTTCCTCGACTTGCTCAGCATCACGAGAAGGTGTTGGTCTGTCTTCTTCGATATCAGACGAAGCCTGCCGTTTGCGAGAGGCTTTGCGGGAAAAAGTTGCTGTGGGCATCGGGGGACGCGACAAAAGGCACTTTAACGCGTTCTTTGTTTGGCCACAACACTCCTTACATAATCTGTTGTCACTCTTTTTGGCGGTAACATACTTTTGTGGACACAACACCAAATGTTTTCTGCTCTACGAGCGTGTGCTCGCCTCTCGCTGTGGCCATCAGCTGCGTTTAGAAGCTCTCATGCTACCACAGCAAATCCACTCTTCCAATTTCGTTCATTCCATCCAACATCTTCCACATGGGCCACCATAAATCAGGCAATGAAGCGTAAAAAACCTCAGAAGGCTCTCAAATCAAAGTCACCGTTACTGGGTAACTCTCCTCAGCGAAAGGGTGTTTGCACTCAAATCTATATTGCAAAGCCCAAAAAGCCCAATTCTGCTAAGCGGAAAGTAGCTCGTGTCAAGCTAACGACGGGCAAGACGCTTCAGGCATACATTCAAGGCGAGGGGCACAATCTTCAGGAGCACAGTGTTGTCCTTGTTCGAGGTGGTCGTGCACAGGATCTTCCTGGTGTCGGGTATGTTCAATCATACGCTACCATTCTGCATATTCTGAACTCCTTGTAGTTATAAGGTTGTTCGAGGAGCAATGGACCTTAATGGGGTAGTGGGTCGTGCAACAGCTCGAAGTAGATATGGGTGAGTACAACTGTCCTAGTTCCCCCCTTTTTTTTTGATACTGACGATACTTGTAGGGCAAAGAAACCCAAAAAGTAATCATTACAGTCAGACCGCTGTCTAACGTAGTACAAGTGCTTGCATGTTCATCTACAATTGCAAATTGCAAGGGTATACATGCAATGCAGAGTTCGTCATGAATCATGGTTTGATATTTCCTGCGTCGCGCAGTTTTATTTCCCGATCTCTCCGAGCCCTCACAAGCCTTTCAATCTCACAATTCAAGGCATAACACCAAGCATCTCGTTCCAACCGACTCCTCGTCCGAAAGACTAGAACCTTTCTTTCTTCCGATATTGCGGGAAGCGCTTTCTGCTTTTTCGAGGATTTTGTTGTCTCGTGCGCGC
The DNA here is from genome assembly GCA_018855395.1 of Arthromyces matolae. Classification (NCBI taxonomy): domain Eukaryota; kingdom Fungi; phylum Basidiomycota; class Agaricomycetes; order Agaricales; family Lyophyllaceae; genus Arthromyces; species Arthromyces matolae. Next base: position 19,183 of record JABAJW010000028.1, on the reverse strand, counting down.
TGTGCTCTGAATGCGGTCCTTGCGGATGATACCAGATCATAAACATCATTTCCTCTTCTGGATCGTTAGTTTCGAGACCATCGTTGTATCGTCGGGGATCTGGGCTGGTATTGGCGTTGTACTGGCCTCTAGGAAGTGCTACAGCAGCGAGGTATCCCGAACAGACATACGCATCCAATAAACTGGTCTTCTTGTGCGTTGCTTGGTGAAGCGATGAATTGGGCTTGATTCGGAAGTGTACGAGGTGACCAGCTGCAAGGAAGAGTTGCACATATCTGCGTTGAAACCTACGTGAGGATTTCGGCAATTCTGTAAAAAAAAATGCTCACTTGTATTGCCCCCAAAGACCCTTTCGCACAAACAGTTTCCCGCCTTTGACATTGGGTTTACATCCGTCCAATATACACCAGCTGTACAATGTCCCCAAAGCCGGCATTGGAGCCCCCATATCTGGTGGTGATTCGGGGGGTACGTTTTCATCATGTCTGACACGTGTGCGTGGCGTGAGACGAGGACGACGACTATGTGCAAGATCCATTTCTTCATTCGCGTCCAGGCGATGTCTCTGCTTCCAATACAGAACCAGAGCTCTCAGCCTTTCAATCCATTCCGCTGCGTCTCGACATGAATGTGTCTTGAAATTTGGGTGAGTGAAAATCGCCTACGAGGAACGAATGCACTGACCTCGAATCTCACGACACGCCCAGTGGTGAGGAGAAGCTCAAATGACCGCCGCATCCTCCTGTGAACTTTATCGTCTACTCTTTCCAACCCCTCCTCGCCCCCTTCGTCGTCGTTATCCGCAGAAGTTCTCTCTTCTGGTTGTTCCCTGATACTCGCCCAGATGTCAAATTTCTGATTCCCTGGCGTCTCTTTGTGCGATTCCTGAAGAACGGGATGTAAAGCCCTCCGGATTACCAGGATATCGCGAAGGTCATTCACTCCTATGGCATGCATGATTTGCATCGCACCACGGTGGATCTCGCTTTTTCGAAGAGATTCACCGTAAGCTTCTATGTCAGTGATGTCCTTGGCCAGTCCTGGTGGAGATGGCGGGTATGCATGACTCGGTGTCATAACAAACAAATTGCCATCGTGCGTCGATAGGTAGAGGCCCTGCCTTGTCTGAGAGTTGGGTCGAATGCGCTCGACATATCCTTCTATCGCAGGAGGCTCGTGTAGTCGGGTTGCATTCTTCAGGTGGATATGATTGGGCAGATGCTCAGCTATACGAATTTCAAGGGTTGGAGGCCTTATTGACTACAACAGAGCGACTGTGAAAACTTTTTCGTTCGGTGGCAGATAGATATTTACCTGCTGCAGAGCTAAACCAAACAACACGGACCAAGGCCTTTCTTGACCGTAGATATCATCATCGAGCCATATCCAGTCTAAATCGGTATCCTGACGCCACGCAAGCTGTAGTTTCTTTCCACGCGACAATTCTCGCTCTATCAGGCTCTTCCAATCCGGTACGGCGCTGTAAGCCTTCATGCATAATGCAATGACATTTTCCGGGGTGAAAACTTGATAGGGATTTTCCGATTCGCCTTGCGGTATGTCAATTTGGACCTTTGTGTTTACACGCGGATTTCGGACGTCTATCGATAGCGGTAACTTATGTCCAAGCTGTTTCCTTTCCCGGTTGTTAGTTATTACTCCGAGCCTTTGTGTGAAAAAGGAAGTACCAGAGACGCCAGATCCAGTCAAAAGCTCGAGAACGACTCTTATGCTTAAAAATAAAGATATTGGTGCCCTCTCGTGTCCGTAGAAGGAAGAACCGCCGTTTTGAACCGTCGTGCGAGGGCTCCGCAGGTGGGCAAGTTATACAGAAGGTAGAATCGACGAATGAGTATAATGATAGGTGAGTCTTGGTTGGGATTAATGGAATTACGAATGCGATATGTTTATGGCCCGTGAACCACTCCTTGCAAGGTATATCCTGGAAAGCTTGTACATCAAAATCCGCCAAGAAAAGTAAAACGGATTCCCATACGTAGTCTGTGTAGAGCTCAAGGCGGTCTTTGCGCCAGATAACGAGATACTCCGCCGAATCGGCATCAAGGAGGTCTCGAGTCGTGCGGTGAACTTGCTCATCGAAACGATTTCGGACACCGACATTGTCGGACTTGGAGTAGTATGTACGAACCAACATCCTGTCTGTCTTGTGGTTCATTTTCAAGAAATTTCGAGTCATGGTGAGTGAAAGATACCTCTCATGATGACGTCTCCCAACAGATCTGAGCCAGCTTCAGAAGTGGAGGCCATCTCTACCGAGGCCGGGTTCAGAGCCGCTCCCGCACTAGTGTCGAGCAATGCTTGGGTTCCTGTGCGCTCCAGCACCTCCGCAGGGGGGGCAGGTTCCTCTTCAACCGCATCTGTGTAATGTACGGCTCTGGCCTTCCCTTTTCCTTTTATCGCTCCATCGCCCTGAACCAGTGACGAAGGGATATCGAATAACATTGGGCGTGACAAGGATACCTGAGTGTGTGCCTTCGAACCACCACCTTGAGGCCGCACAGATGGCAGTAAAGATGTGCTAGAGGAGGCGTGGATATACTCTCCTGTATTAATGGAGTCTCCAGGCTCAGAGACCTCGTTCTCAGAGTGAGACCCACTGGGAGCGGTCGCGAACGTCGTACGATCAACTGAAATGGTGGTTGGTGCTTGCTTCTGGGCAGATAAAGAGGAAATTATTAGTCGTGAACCTTTGGAGCCGGAGGGTACATCCTGAGCACTTTCAGTTCCTTTGAGGATATTGACTCCTAAAAATTGACCAATCTCGAAGCTGCTTCCAACCCAACGACTCGTCAGAGAGGTCGTTTTCTGTTCTTTCCTGCTGCGCCATAATTGAGACCATTCACTGGAAGCCCATCGACGAAACATTTCCTCGACAACGTTTCGTTCTTCGTCCTCACCCCAGTTCTCGGGACGACCTCCTTCGCGTATAAAGAAGTTGAACGCATTCCGTTTGATTATTTCGGATATTTCATCTCGATCCTGGTCATCTTGAGAGTTCGAACGACGCGAGCCTTGTTTGGATTGTTGTTTCTCAGTGTGAGAGATGACTTTCTGTGGCATGGGCCCAATGAACATCCGACGATGGGTGTCATAACGTCGAGGACCAGGGGGCGGGGTATCTCCTGAGAATACCGTTATAGATGGTGGGAGCTCGGACGTCATGAAGGTGTAGGATTAAGCCATCACGAGTCTTTGTAGCAGGGAGTTGTCGGCGGTGCCAACGGGTGGCACGACGTTAATCAGGAAGAGTGGTTGCTTTGTGACCTCATTTCTGATCCAACCCTAACCTAAATTCCCATTCCTTTGCTCCGCGAAATCGTCAATTAGTTGATATACTTGCTAAATCTAAATAAGTAGGGGTCATAAGTTCTAGAGTACATAGGTAAATTTATGGTCTAATGGGTAACGTCCTATACAGCCAGAGAAGTCATACTACAATTTTTTCAAAGGTAGATCTTCACTGGTCAAGTAACTCTTCTCCATCAATGTGTGCGACTCCTGAACATATTGCTCAGCCTCATTCCTGTCAAAGCTAGAGCAAAAGCATAAATTGGATGCCAGAAAGATAGAGGGGGGTGACCTTACGCAGTTTTCTTTCCTTTGACATGCATGTCAGGCTCCCGGAGGGCAAATGGATTCACATCCGTGGAAGGATTCAAGTTAGCAAGACTATGGTTTACAAATCGGTGCGTCGTCTCATCAGATCGAACGGCATATAGGACATCCAATAGTTTGGCATCAGGCGGAAGACGCCAATAGTCGATCGCAATTTCAGGTGCAGGCTCGTTGGTCCTACAGAGAGAAGTCTTCGTTAATTTCAAATCTATAAAACAGTGCAGAGACAAATCTGACCATTCTGGAATGCGCCCTGCCTCCAGATCTTCGATACACCTTGTGCTGACAAAAATAAGGGAACATCACGATCCGAAAAAGTCAAAACTCACTAGGTCAACACTGCCTCTTCCTCGAGGTAACCTACGAAGCGATGACATGTCTTGGGGGAAACTATATAGGATAAAACTAGGGATGTTTGAATCAGGAACATAGTTTCATTTGAAAATGGTCTGATTCCTTACAGAATAGGTTGTAGAACACTCCTTGAGCGCCTAGAACCAATGTCCTGAAGAACAAAGATGGTTTTCTCAGAGTCATAAACGTCCTGTAGATGTAACACATTAATGATTTGTTCACAGTATTGAGAGGATTACTGAAGAACGGACATCAAGTGCATGCGTTCATTCTCTGCTTCTTCCAAGCACGTGTGAATCCTACAACACCGAATGAGCCAACCAATCTAAGGAAGGAGAAGATAGCTAACCATCCACTATCCCTTCGCTGACGGCATTTTTAGCAAAACTGTATATAACACTATTGACGGATAGTTACTCACCATCAAGCGCAAACTTGTAAGATGTCGTAAGGTGGCCGCAACCATGCCAGGAACGCCTGCTATACTTTCGAGAAAAAGTATACGCTGTAAGCATGTTCAGGAGGACGTCGTCTCAAAGTAGATGACAAGCTCACATTAAGCCATGCGCGATCATCCAATAACCGACCAGCATCACGGAGTTGCTGGACAGTCATCTGCCCGTCTGCCTTGATATCGACATGTTTATATCCTGAGACGAGGTCAAAGATGGCACGAGCAATCCTGACCATGCCGTAGGCCATTTTATCGGAAATGGATTGGGCTTCGCGATGAAGGACCTATAATATGAAAGTCAAATTTGGAATATGTTCCCATCAGGGTTGGGGGGGAACCTTACCTCAACAGCTTTGAGTTCATCCGGGGTGTAAACAGGATGGAAGAGAACCCAGTCCCCTCTGACCATGGTAGGTACGGTGCTCACTGCATCAGGCTGAGTGATAGAGGTCACGGCTGCAGCAGCGGAATCCTCTAAGCATTTAATGGGGGTGTATTGGTGGGAAATTATCAATCCAAAAGGTTTGTGTACTCGCTTTTATGAGGTCCGACAGAGGTCGAGTGCGCAGATTTATCAGTGAGCGCGTCATGCTGGGACGCGCTTGATATAAATGATCGTCGATCCTGGCATGTGATCGGAGTGCTAGCCAATGAGATCGCGACGAAAGATGGAAGACGAGAACAAGAACGAGCATAGTGCAAGGGGGCGCGGCGCAAATAAACAGAGCCCCCCATAGATATACTAGACTTCAACATGATAGAGGACGAGGACTATTATCACTTCGAGCGAGCCTAAGCACCCCGAAACTGACTCGTTTTTATCCCTCTCCGCAATCCGTGAAGCTCCGAAAAATCATGGGCATCACGGCTCTCGGACTCCCGACATCTACCGAGTCCTCTTGTCCATCACCTGTTTCTATGATGGATATACCGACGAGCATATGCATGGAGCCTTTAAAGCGCCACTCACTGGACTATGAACAATGATGAGAACCAATCCAATACGTGTTGAATACGTGGTTATATTAATGACATCTAAAGTGATAGGATCAGATAAGATTGAAATGCCAGATGATCTCTGCGCCTCTTGGGGTTTGATGATAGTAATGAATTTCCTGGAATGATGGATTGTCTGATTCCACTGGTGCATACAAATGGGATAAGGCTACCAGATTACTCCCAAGTTTTTAGGCGAGCACGATGCTTGTTGAACTCGAGGCGCATGTGGTCAACATGCGGCAAGCACCACCCTACATCGAAAACCATGTCAGTCTCCATTCACGTTTATCGTACAGCTCAGGAACTAACAGATAACCCATCCTCCATAATAAGAGATGCTCTTCGGTAGGAATAATTTTTGGGGTTCAAAAGTCAACGGCGTACAAGATCCATATATCATTGTATATGAAGGATTGACATGTCGATGCCTCACCACTTGAACATATCCAGGTTAATCAGTCCGCGAGTCAGTAGATCAGTAAGTCATGCCCCCTTATTTTGGACCCATATACATGTTCATCGGAAAACCGATGTTCAGATGCCTCTCGAAGGTTCGCCACCGGAGGTTTAGATCTTAAGCGCTTCGACATGGAACCCTTAAGCCTTGGATCCAGAACCACATTTGGCAGTGAAGTATCCGAGAGGATCAATCGATAATCAAGCTGGGTATTTTATGCTTCTCACAGACGTGTTGTTCTGGGCCTTCAGAGCAATGTGAGAGTCAAAGCTTGCTTCGAGGATTAGCGTTGATCTAGGCATTTTTTGCATGCCGCGATGGTTGTCTTCGATGAACCAACTTAAGAAAGCTCATCAAGAACACAGAAAGAAGGAAGTAATATATCTACAAGATCCACCATTTATTTTCAACAGCTGTGGTTTCTTTCCTCCAATGCCAGAAATACTAGATACCCTGCATCTCCGCCGTTAGATATTATTTAATGCCTGTCTGATTTTGGCTCAATGACATACTTGATTGTAAGCGGCACAGGGAACTCGTACAAATTGCGGACTTCTTTTTCGTTCAAGAAGTTTTAACCACTTTTGACCTCAGGCCAAGAATCTGAGCTATGTGGGGTAATGCGGCTCACGCGGACCTCATGCCCACAGGTATTGGCATGGATGTCATCCAACGGCGGCCCCGATACACGATGGATAAGAACTCGCAACAAACCCAACTTGCACCGTTGCAGTAACGTAGGAAGCCAAAGGGTAAAAATGTTGCCTATCAGAGAGTTATCTGTCCTTTTGAAATTTAGAAACGATTCAAAAAAATAGTACTAGGAACACACTCAGAGTAACGTTAGATTGCCCCTTGGAACAACAATAGTTCATCCTCTGGCCACAGAATTGACAAGCTTCAGCATATTTGAGTTTGTTTCACTAGAGCTCACATATCATTTTAATGACGCAAAATGGAAAACGAGGTGGTATTATGAATCTTGTAAATGGGTTACGGGGTATAAAGAAACGTCTATACCACCGGAGGGTTTCACTGGCGAAAGATGGCAGCCCTTTTCTTGTCTGAAAATTCACATAGTGTCCGAGAGTAGGCGAGATCAGAAGCATTTCGGAGTATGGTCTAGGTAACTCCAAGGCTAGGGGGCAATGATGAGTAGATAGGTAGCTTTTCGATCAGACTGATTGGTTAGCACCGATCGGTGTACCAAAATGCCTCGTAGTACTGCCAGAGGAGAAGGTTTGCGCAGCAGGCCGATATACTTTGAGACTGTCAGCATCGTTGACCAGAGCTGCCTCGTTTTGATGGAACCTGGCTTGGAAGGCACAGAACAAGTGAACAATTTGTTATAGAGGAGTCAGAACGTCGAAGGATACGTATGGTTTGGGGTTTTGAGAGGCTTGTTCTTGAAAGATCTAGAGAGATGGAGCATTTGCATGAGTCAGGTGGGGTATTCGGACGGACTTGTTAGCCTAAATTAAAAAAAAGGGATTGGTCATCAAGGGGGGTACAGAGATAATGATTACTGACAAGTTGGTGGCAAGAAAGTAGAGGAGATAAAACAGGCGGAGAAAAGAGAAAATGATGCAATGCCTCAAGGAGGACTCGCACGATTTACAAGGTTGCATGCCAGTGAGCTGTTGTGTGGTTCGAAGAACGATGCACGAGTTGACGAGCATCTATGGCTCTGATGTAGATGATCGATAGGGATCAGGCCAGAGGATTGGAGATGACGGATTCATTTCCGAAGCTCGTGTAGATTCGCTACCTGAGTGGTGCAAAAACTCGAGGCAAGATCTATCTTGTGGCACCGATGCTGCAAAAATGAAAACGCGGGCCCGATGACAGAATGGACCCCCAAAGCATGGGCGTGACTATATTGTTGATAATTGACAGAAGATGGAGAGTTAAGGATACACCTAAAGTCGGAACCAGAGATGTGGCGAAAAAGTAGAAGCGTGACCATTGCGATGACCAAAGGATCAAGTTAAAAGGCAAGAACTGGAGGTGAAGCATGCTACGCAGCCCAGGATACGAGCCATGGAACCAGGATACACAGTTTTTTCGCCACTGGGTGTCATGGAAGACGGTTGGCATGCAGGACGGCTGTTGGGAGCGGGCCGTTCAACTTGCCTCTTCCCTGTTACAGACCGAACTCCGGACATGGAGTATCCCTCGCCAGCCCTTTCCAATGCGTCTCCCTCATTAGGCTACGCTCGCCAGCCATTGCCTGCGCCCATGAACGATTTTCCACAGCTTGAGCCCAGCATTGGCCCTACTCGTCACCGTGACCATGGCGCTTCAAGTCGTCGTCAAGCACTCAACCAAAAAGTTCTAGGGCGCTCATCATCGCTTTCTGTATGTCTGATCTTCTGTTCATGCTGTTCTTGATGTAAGTTCTTGACGGGCTGCATTTTTAGCGACCGAATTCAGTTGGTTATCCGCGTGTGATGACAGCGAATCACGACGACCAACATGCACCGCTTCGTCATGGAAGGCCGTCTCTCTCAATCCCAAGCCCTGTCATGCCTCAGCAAGCCTATGATCCAATGACTCCGTCCTCGACGCCGTCGCCGTATGTTCGTCCATTTGACAGTAGTAGTGGTTCACGTGCTCTATCTCTGCACCTACCACGAGCATCTTCTCCGGCACTCAGCACAGCCTCGGCTTTCACTGACGATACAACAGCTTCTCGAGCTCACGATATCGACTTAAAGTCAACCAATGACCCAACAACATCCACTGAGCGCCTACAAAAACCTAGGGGAAAGAAGCGACACCTAGAAGACGCTGACCGCAAGGCCATCTGTCTTTACCACCAGGAGCATCCTCAGGAACGTCAGGAGGACATTGGCAAAGAATTTGACGTTGAGCGTAGCACGATCAGCAAGATTCTCAAGCAAAAAGCTAAATGGCTCAATATACCCGATAATCCAGGCGTTCGTGTATCGAAACACAGGTGAGTGCAAGAGATCTTATGTTCGTTCTGGCCTCACAATATCCTTTAGACCATCCAAATTCCCAGAGATTGAAGAAGAACTACGAAAATGGGTCGAACAGTGCACCTCTCGTAAAATGGCAATCAGTGACAACTCTATACGCGAGAAAGCCAAGGCTGTCGCAAGGTCGCTCGGTACACCCCCCGAGAAGTTCAAAGCTTCTTCTGGTTGGATAGAGAACTTCAAAATGCGCCAAAATATTCGTGGTGGAATCTGGCTTGGTCCCGAGAAGGACAAGACCACTGCGCGTGTCATCTCCGACGATGTCTCCACCTCTTCGTCCCCTGTACCCGGAACTCTTATAATCACCCCCCTAAACACTTCGTACGTATCCGATCGAGCTCCGTTGGAACCCATGTCTCCGCAACGCGATAATGACATGGAATCCCCTTCATCGCCGGTCACAGATGAACTCGACCACAGACATGAACAGCACGTGTCTGCCACACCTGTTATGAGCAGCCACACTCCATGGTCAACAACAAGTGCAGATGTTCCGCCTGCTCAGCCCTCTCCGCTGTCTGCGCACTCTCATCATGGTTCGGGTTTATCCACAGTGGTCGGCACCAGTAGCTCCCAGCCAGGGTCCTATTTACCCCAGTCGTATTATACCCCTCCGCCTCCGATCTCGCAGCACCCTTCTACCGCTGCGGAAGCCGAAGCTCACCTCGATGTTCTTTGCAATTTCATTGACTATCATGCACCTGAGGAAATGCTCACGCAGCAACAACGGGAGTTATTGCAAACGATTAAGCATCAGTTCTTCCGTCTGGCACATGGGCTTCCCCTTGCTCAATCTTGAGCGATTTCGTTCCTCCTCAGTATGGGCATTGTACTCTCATTTCCTTTACCCGTCTTCTTTTTCTTGCTCGATTCCCCATTCTCATCTCATCTGGCATTCTATCTATACATACTAAAATCTCAGCTCATCTGCTGGGCTGCACCATTTTCTTTGATGTACTAAATAAAAACCTCACCTCACTCCGATGTATTCAGTTCTTCATCTCCACTTTCTCATCTTCCCACACCCTTGTATACGTTGCCGTTCTGTTTAAATCCACACGTCCAATATTAGTTTAGTTAGTTTAGCATCTTTTATGACCATGTATCCTCTAACGCAATCCTTCATTCATTATGCATCCTAATCTCACTTGCGCGGTTATTGAATAATTCATTTACGAACAACCGTGCAGGACAATATCACCTAAAGTGCCGGTTGCAACGGCGCCGTGCATGCCTTTACGTTGCTAGCATACAAACAACAGCGGTAGTGCAGGAAATAGAACAAGGGGGTGATAACCAATCGAATGATGATCGTTTTGGAACAAAACCATGCAACGAACGCTCGTCGTAAGTGGCGGACGCGTGTATGTGATCCGCGTTTGCGCCTATCCCAACACAGGGAACGAACACACACCCAGCGCTTATCGCGACCAAGGCGCATGAGGTCGGGTGTCCTGCATATCCATGTCTTGATCGTCCCCGCTTAAGCCCTCTGGACTCGTTCTAGATGGAACAGCCGCCCCCATATTACTAAACTGTGGCTCCCCTGCCAACGCCGCATCGTACACCCGCTGCATCTCAGCCGCCTGCTCCCCAGCCTCCTCATACGAGTAGCTGTATTGCTTCAAGCCAGCTATGCAAGCCCTCACACCGTCGTTCCCCATGCGCGCAAGGAATGTCCCTGCTTGAATGCAGCTGACATGCATGACGGCAGGATCAAGCCTCTATATATCGAAACGTAAGTAACAGGGCAAGATCGACAACGGCGCAGGCGGCCAAGTGGCTGCTGTGGGTAAGTAGTTAAAAGGAAATGCTTACTAGATAACCATTGGAAGTTAAAACTTGAGCCTAGACCTCAAGCTTTGAGTTCTAACTATCGGAGGTCGTGAGAAGAAGGTATTTACCAGTCCAGATATCCGAAGAGCACCATGTAATGCCTCTTCAAGAACCTTGCGCTTTACCTCCTCAACGCGAGGATGTTTAGGCTCTAAAGTTCGGTTATTAATTTCCTTGACACCGAAATCGTCCAAGGCGTTAAAGAGGATAATCCACATGACATGATAAGTGGCATCACTTGCGCAAGATGAGACGGCCTAAAAGTATAACTGCATCAGGCGTCTCCTCGTAATGAAATTGTAGGAGGAAAAACGAACAGAGACAAAATCCCATTCGCCCTTAAAGTTACTGGGAACCCCAACGGTACTCAAAAACTTATCGCGCCACGTCGAGAGCGCAACCGTGAAGGTATGTATCGTTTCAAGTGGAATGCCCTCCGCATCCGTCACGGGTTTCCATAATTGCCTGGACATACTTCGTGCGGTGCGGGCAAGAGAGTGTGCCGCGGCATAATACCCCTGATAGTTGGATTAATGAAAACACAGAATGGTACGTTCGATTGCACCTACCAGAACCTGATAAATGGTCGTCATGAGGTCAGAGCCTACCAGTACTTCAACTATGAACAGAGATAAGCATCCTACCTCAAGTTGTTCTCTTGGTGACTGGAGCGGTCCACCTTGTGGGTCCAAGTTACCCGCAATGACCGGGTCGCCGGTGTAAAAATCAATGTCGTAATCCTCGTCATCGAGGACTGGCTTCCTGCGATAGTATGCAGATGCATACGCGTCGCAGAAGCATGCCATCCACCATGCAAACACCATCGTCGCGCGACTTTCGGCATCAGTTATGGACGCCAAAGTTGACTTGTGGTTAATCTAAAGAAACATTTTGTCAGCCAAGTAGATTGTAACGGGGAGTGCTAAATTACATGCCTGTAGGTCTAAAAGGTGGCGAGTTGCCGCGGTCAACCAGAATCCACGAAAGCCTGAAGTGCATCAATAGCTGTACACATGATACCCGCTTTGTTACCATACCGGTTGGATCATCTGCTATTTCTGCACGACGAAAAATTTCTCAGAACAGCGTCAAAGTATGATGATCTTTCTTACGGCTTTGAAGAGGTTCAATAAGGAGCCCTATCACCACATGTTCCGTCTTTGGTATTCGGTGAACTTTAAGTGCTTCCGCAAGATCGCGTGCACGGTCAATTAACGTTTTTGCTAGAAGACTTTGATGACCAGGCCGTCGTCGGTCAGCAACTAGCAATGGATGCTCCGAAAATTTCGAGCCCCAAGCAAGAACGGTTGCAACCAGAGCAGGATGTAAAGGCTCCTTTCCATTAGATGATACAAGTTGAAGGCGTTCGCGGAAATGGGCGGGATTAAGGAGGGGGATCCGAGTATGAACAATCTGGAAGAATACTTCCACGAGATCCAGTGTAAATCTGTCAATGATAAACCGTGTCAGATGGGTTGCGTAGTGAACAAGGATGTTATGAGCCTGGAAACAAGAACTGGGAATATGCATCAAAGGATGACATTATGCGGAGATTGCGTTGGCTGGACGGAATTATTCTGATGCTGACGGCCCGCGAAATGAATTTTTAATGAAGACATACTCAGCCTTGAAGCGATCATCTTCGAGTCGAAATGCTTGGTCTCCCCAAGCGTCATAAAGGGAATGCCTTCGACCAGGTACTGATGGAAATGTGTATGTTTCTCTAGAAGAAAGCAGAAAACGTTGGTCGAAGACGATTTTCACTCAAAAAAGTATAATCATCTTACTCGGTCTGTTCAGGTGGCGCAAAAATATATGAAAGAAGCTCTGTCGTTGGGGTTGCGAGCGTGATGTGTGGTCGGAAGCCATATTTCACCTCGAGGGGAATATTTTGGGAAGTTGGGATCGGCGGCGGTGCCATGGCACCCCCATTATCCATGATAGACGGAGACCTAGAAGTACGTTAGAGGCGCCCATGATTGAGAAATGAATTGTTGAGTCGCACATCAGCAGGGCTGCGGGAGATGAACCACTGAGTAGACGCTAACTATCAGAGCGCAGCCTAGAGACATGATAATCAAGTGGAGAAGCGTACTTTGGCGATGGTGGCTCAGCGAACCTCCCAAGGACGGCATTTGAAGGATCTAAGACAGTAAACTTGGTTACTCCTGCTGAGCTCGAATTCCTAGGTCTTCGAACGACGGACGCATTACGCTTCTTCTCACTGGTGGCTTGTTGAATATGATGTCTGTTGTTTGTAGGCAGTGCTGGTGAGTCCAAAAGTTACTATGACTGGATATGACACGAACGTGCAAGGGTAGTTCTTGGTTAGACAATGCTGGTGCTCGGTTGTGAGGGCGAAGAAAGAGTGAAGGCATAAATTTGAAGATGATTACCTGACACTGAGAGAAGATCGCGATTAGAAACGCAGGGATTCAGGTGTGCACGAGAGAAAGATCACCTTTTCCTGGCCAGGCAGACGATTACACTTGACTTTCCTTGCCCTAGTGCGCGTGAGGGACATGATAAATTTAAAAAGAGTGAAAAACAACGAACCTGCAAGCATCACAAGCAGTGTTTTGTTTTCTTGGAGGAGGTTGATTTTTGTTATACTCGTTGATCTGGTTTTGGAGGTAGACTTGTACGCGTTGAAAACGATGAGGTGAAAGTAAGAGATGGTGATCAGACCTGAGGTGTTAGGGTCGTCTTGCATGTTATTGACGTCGTTGTGCATGAGAGAAGAGAGGAGGAGAAGGCGACATCTTATAAATTAATTATATAGTCCCGTCTCGATACAAATTAGGAAACTCCTCTGCAAAAAACAATCTCGGCACCGAAATTTTCCTCTTCTTCTCAACTTCAACATGGTCAAGGTTCAAATTGTCGAAGAAAAGGACGTCGACGCTCCTTCGTCCCCGTATCTCACAGACGACGACGACCGCACTTCTTCTTCAGCGTCTCTGTCATCCGTCTCCTCAGAGCTCTCTGCTGACGAGTCCTTTTTCGATCGTGTTGCTGCACTCGTAGACATTGTACCACCAACCACACGTCACACTATCGCCTCTCGCATTTCAAGCACTGCTTCCTTCATAAAAAGGGGTGGAAAATTAGCCGGAAATATCGTCTGGGTCCTCACAACCTCGGCGCTACTAGTAGCCCTTCCGCTGGCACTTAGTCTCGAAGACGAGGCCAAGATTGTTCAGCAAGAAAAGGAGATGATGGAGCAGCAACAGGGTGCTCAACAGGTGACTAACTCTATTTTTGAGGATAGTTTTCATCTGACACATCTCAAGATGCTCGCCCCTTCATCATACCCAACACCAACCAACCAAACGGCTCTCGTCCCACCTGGTTTCTAGACCTCATGACAATCATGACCACGGGGAGACAAAAAATCATCTCTAGCCGAAGCTTTCACACCCACGGCGGGCTCGTTACTTTCACGCTGCCCATGAGACAAAATACTAGATTCTTCCCCAGTATTTGTGTAATACTAGCCTACGATTTGTCGCTTACCCCTGCTCTTTAATTCTATCTATGCTATCGCTATGCCATGTTCTTGGTAATGATCCTCATATTTTCAAATCTCAAGTCCAGAATTGGATGCATTTGAATTTGTTGCGTCTACTAAAAAAAAGCCGTCACTACTGCCTACTCGGACAACTAGTCATAAAATCAGCATTAAACATACAATAATTGTTGTGCCATAGCACTTACAGTGATAGGAGCCGGCCGCGAGGGGAAGACGACTGGCTTCACAAAGTTTTCTCTGTCAAACATGTTAGCAATTGAAACCCAATCAAATTGGCCTCAACTCACGCTGAACGATAGCGACGAAGGTACGTGATAGCGTGATCCTCAACCTCCGATGGCTTACCCATTCCGACGGCAGCCCAATCTCCGCTAACCTCAACATCGTCGATGTAGCGCCTGATTACCTCATCCGGGCTGAGAGCAGGCCACCATACTGATTGCGCAGCCTTCGCAAGGGCAGAGGCAACGGCTTTAGGTAGAACGGGCGCACGAGTAGGAGGACGAAGTGTAATTGAGTCAACCAGATTGAGCATATATTCATATGTCAGTGTAGATGGCCCAGGAAGATTAAGTGCCCCTGACAGTTGGGGGATCGACATGAGGTTGGCCAGGGCTTGTGCTACGTCAAGCACCTGTAAAGAGAATTATTTTCACGTCGAGGCGGAGAGAATGTCACGAAGGTGGGAAGCTTACATGGACCGGGCGTATTTTTGTCTCTCCATGGTTCAGCTTCCACCAAATGGGCCAAACTACGGTTTATCGTGAGCCAATGTCCTTTGAAATGAAAAGTAGATTACACACCTGCCATGTTCGTGAGGAGCTTGTCCTCGTAGCCGAACATTGCTCCAGGTCGCACAATCGTTGCCGTGGGGAACGCGGCTTTGACACGCTCTTCACCTTCAGCCTTGGTTTGGTAGAACTTGGACTCAGACTTGGCTGACGCATTTAGATGGGAGACGTGGACAAATCTCGAGACACCAGACTCGGCTGCAATTTTTGCTATCCTCTCTGCACCGTCGACATGTACGGACTTGAAGTCAAAATTCCTGAGTTGCCCGGTTGTCAATAAGTGAGAAATGTATAACTATAAAGAACATACTTGGTCTCATAGTCCCGACCGGCGAGATTGTACACGATATCCGAGTGTCTAAGGCATTCAGCAATTTGATTTTCGTTCCGGATGTCCCATTCCTGCGTCCAAATTTAGTGGGCATTATTTTTACGCAAGCTGGTAAGGCAATTCACCATTCGAACGATCTGCCCTAGATCACCCATGGGCTTGAAGATACGGGCTTCGTCCTCGTCACGGTAGGGAATGATAACTTGGGTTCCCAATTTTGCTGCAGAGTGACCTGAGAATGGTTGACAATCGAAAAGTCATTGACCACTTACCCAACTTCGACACAAGATACCTGCCCAAGAATCCAGTGCATCCAAAAACCGTCACTACGTGGCCACTAACTGCACTATATCCGGGTATTCCTTGCGAGACAATGGGCTTTTGGCCCGGGAGTGTAACAAGGTCGTGGTACGCACGCTGTAATGTACAGCAGAGGAGTTAAACATAAATATCTCAAGAATTCGAGATACAAACGAACCTTCCCAGAGGCTTTAATGGCGCGCTGAATGCGCAAGGCATTGACTGTTGAGACAATCATGCCCAACGCTGGTGTTGATAGTTCGGTGGATGGCGGGAACTGCTTGTCGCTCACGTGGAAAAAAGTTTCGCGCAAACACTGACATCGACCTTAGGCTTGAACTACTTGTCGGCTCAGCGCTCACCACTCTGGGTCATCTTCATTCTTCACCTCAGCCCTCTTTCTCATCACTTCATACGCCATGGTTCAAGGAAAAACAAAGGGTCTTACGGTCAAAGCTGGGGCGTCATCTCATCATGCAAGAAAAGCTGCTGCAAACACAAAAAAAGGGCAACGTCAAGTCGCACCCAAGAAGCCTACTCTCTTGAAACAGGCCGCGATGAAGAGGGTGCCTCATCTCCTCCTCTCACCTATTCTCTATTCCATCTCTTACTCTCTGTCACAGGATCTTACTGCGAAAATCAACAAGTCCATCGAGTCCCAGATGGTTCAGGCCGCATCATCTGGAAAGCTGACAATCATGAAGAATGTTGGCACAGAATCGTCAGTGAGATATCAGTGTGCTCTTCTTCTTAATCCTTTTCAATCCTGGTGCAGATCTTCCTCCAAAGGAAAGGGTAAAGCTTGACATCAAAGCAAGCTTAGTTGAGCATAGGTAAGTCTCGGCATATCGCCTGGGTCAAACTGGTGTATACTAACACTTTATTAATACAAAGTAGAGGATGCCAGCAGTTTTGCATCTGCCCGAGTCATTCAACAGATGTCCATGATTCACACACCATTTGACAGCGCACGCTTAAAAATCTCAAGAATTATACGTCGTCGTGACCCTCAATCGCTTATTGCGTAAGAATGGATGGAGATGTGTATTGGAAGGTCTAGGGCGGCATATTATAGAGACCTTGTTTGGAGAAAAAGCCAGGGCTTTATTTGTGTAGGACAATATACCCATCGATGATCATAGGCCGCCTGGCGAAATGGCATCGCGTCTGACTACGACTTGCCGTTATCAGGAGATTGCAGGTTCGACCCCTGCGGTGGTCATTTTTCATCGACGCGACCGTGAAGCACATTGTGGCGCTAGCTCGGCAAACCAAAATATGGGCCGCCTGGCGAAATGGCATCGCGTCTGACTACGATTTCGTTATCAGGAGATTGCAGGTTCGACCCCTGCGGTGGTCATGTTAAGGGATTTGATCTTTTGACTGACTACGGAAGACAAGGCACTGTACATCCGAAACTGATGTATGCACAGTCTGTCCTGGACACGTAAACCTGTCTTGTCTGGTTGTTTATATATCCATGTCAACGATTTTTTTGTTTGAAAATTACCAATAGACATTGAAATGCTAACACATCGACTAAGTGCGCCACAGTATCCAAAAAAGTTCCTCGTGTAGACATTTTGAATTTCAACGACATGGAGTAAACTATTCCATCTGGTTTATGTCTAGTTCGTAGATGGCAGTGATGATGTAGCGGTGAAAGTCGAGAGCGGACCCTGCGGTGGTCATCGTGTTTCTCCTCGCTTGTTTCTTTTCCCCGCCTTAACAGAAAGTTCGATCAAATCCACCAAAGGTACGGCTAGGGATAACAGCGAAGTAGTAGTAGTAGATCACAGTAGATTACCGGCATGGTCCAATCGCTGAACATGTATCTCAATTCGAGTTCGACTGATGATCACGCCATAGAATCCAAAATTTCTTATGTATAAGTTTGATTCGCATACATTGAGTCGAAGCTAAGCGCTACATACCCATCCCATCTGCGTTTATTCTTCAAGAATAGAGCAAGCTACTCTGTCATGACGATGCATCGCCTCGTTCACCCACGCGAACTTGAAGTAGAGAAAGATCTTTGAATCATGTAGACCAATCACCCAATCACCCGATCGCCAGGTCTTCCCTCAAAATGTAGTTGGGGTCTGGTGGAGTGCAATCAGTTCTGCGGCATTGAAGGTTCAAGAAGGCATTCACAAGTCTCCGGCCTCTAGGAAATGCACCTCACCCACCACCCACTCAGATCACAAAAGCCGCGACGTGTTGGGCCGATCGAGTGTAAAGTCGACGATATACCGGTAAAGCGAGTGGAGGCCCAAGAAGAAATATCAGTCACTGTCAGGCGCAATGTCAGAAGGAATCAACTCACTGGACCTGCAGCTTCAAGAAGTCGAGGTTCGGTGCACCTGGCACACCCACCACCCACTCTTATTTGACTAGTACAAATAGAGCGTTGAATCGGGTGCACCGACCGCTCAAGGAGCGCCTTGAGAAGCCTACATGACGCGAGAGCATCAAATGTAGACTCCTCAAGGCAAAAAATCAGTCAGGTTTGAACCATTGAGGAACCCACTCACCGAGCGTTCGGTGCACCACCCTGACCCACCACCCACTCGTTCTGAAGAGTGTTGGTGCACCGAAAAAAAAGAAGAAATAAAAGCGGATTTTGACTCGACAGAGTCAAGAACAACCCAGAGACAGGTTGACGATCTCAAAGGAATGCACTCACCACCACTCGGTACACCGCCCTAACCCACCACCCACTCGTTCTCAAGAGTGTCGGTGCACCGAACAAAAAGACCGAAAAGGAAAAAAAAAACAGATCAAATGTGGATTTGACCCTATGTAAATTTCAGTCACATTGACGACCTCAGAGGAACGTACTCACTAAAACCGAGCGCTCGGTGCACCGCCCCAACCCACCACCCACTCGTTCTCAAGAGTGTCGGTGCACCGAACGCCCAAAGCAAGGAAAAAAAATATTGATGCTGGAGAAACTTGAAGCAAGCTGCCGCCAAATGTTGGATCGACTTGAAAGTCTTCTTTCGGTGCACCAATCCCGCCCACCACCCACTCGTTCTGAAAAAGAGTGCACCGAATCTTGAATGGCTTCGATGGTTGATGTAAAATGGTTGTTGTCGAGGGGCTTGAAGCGGCCATCTTGAAGGAGAAGGCGTACTATGGTGAGCTTGATGCAGACCGCGTCAAGAGAACGGTGGCCGTCTTGAATAGTCCTAGGAGACAGGTCAGATGAGCCATGGAAGGGTTTCGTCGTACTCAACGGGTTGCAAATGACTCGTCGTCCGTCGTGGCCCATACACACCGACGCGTGGTACAAATCCCCGCCAAAGAAACGCCGAAACACACGTAAATGCAGACCTCCGCCCCAAATCTCGTCCAACCTGCTCGTACACTGGGCTGGTTGTACCGGCTTTCTACCAATAGTGCACGGCCCCCAGTGTAGTCTAGACAGACGTTGAAGAAAATAGATGAAGAGGTCGCTCCCCGGTTGTGGCAATCCGCATGAAGGCGGG
>JABAJW010000027.1:0-50285 GCA_018855395.1 Arthromyces matolae | reverse complement strand
TCGTAACCGATTCGATATAGGTGGTTAGAAAGATCTCAACCTTGGCTTCATTACATTCCTATACAAGTCGACTATTCCGATGTCCTCGATACGTTACTTTTCTTTCGAGGAGGCCTCTACGGCGAAAACAACCACGACTATCTCGCCAAGAGAATTGCATATGCCGGTAAAGAGTGGAGCAAAACATTCTGGAGAGAAGAAGATATGACGGTGTATCTCTTTCGGTTCGTCCTTTGTCAGTCTACTCCATTCTTGTTACTGACTGCCTGACTGTTTGTTAGTCTCTTATTAGAATACGCTCGGGTTATGAGTTTGGACCGAGAGTCTATGTCATATAAACCTGGAGCACTTGTTTGACAGTGTACACGAAGTCGAATTGATATTATACATAGTATTTATCGAGTATTTATATATGAGGGAAAAACATCTGTAGAGCATGGGTATCCAGAATATGTTCCTTTTAGCAAATCAGGCCGCTCCATTAGTCACCTCCCTGATCGCAGCCTCGTCCGCCTTCCAGTTGGGTCGAGGAATGTGGTAACCCTCGTTAACGGTGCTGTACATTGTTCCGCCCATCCTTCCGACTGGTTTGAACTTTGCGGGGTCGACGTTCCCTCGTTCGTCAAGGACGTCTTTTCGGACATGGATGCATTTGATCAATCCCAAGACTAATGTAGTGCCAACTTCTCCGGTCTCGGGAATAACCACGTCGACGGTTTGGAGTAACTTGGGTTGTATTGTCAGTTGATAGTTGATGGAAGCGCTTGTATAAAGATTTCTTACTTCGCATTCCATGCTGAAAGCACTTTCTTTTACTCGTGGAGCTTTGATATGGGTCTAGGTGTCGAGTGGTAAGTATCAAGGAACCAGAAAAGGGAAAGAATAAACTCGTACGCTGGGTTCCATCGTCAGTCCTGCGGCCGGCCATTCAGTGAAATTCTCTGGCGCATCGACGGAAGCAAAGTTTGACTGAGCAATCCAGGCTTCGCTGACGATGTTGACAGTAAAGCATTTCGTAGCCTTGATGTTCTTGGTAGTATCCTTTTCGCGGATGGGGTCCTTCCAGGTATTGCATGCAATGGACAGAACGGGGGGTTCGTTGGATACCTGAATATGTGATGAGCCTCTGAGATAGTCTGATTACGATTGGCAGAGCTTACTTGATTGAACCAACTACAATGTTCGAAATGGTTGTCAATAATTATACTTCTCTGTGAGAATGATTCGCCTCACCTGAATGGGCCAATGTTTGCTACTCCGTCCTCAGAGACAGTGGAGACAAACGCAATGGGTCTTGGAACGATACCGCTGACAAGAAGACCATAAAGTTTGCTACAAGCACCGACATCAGCAATTGCCCCAAACAGAAAGGATAAGCCGTACACAGGTTCTTCTGTGGCAGGATCAACGGTCTTCCATCCTTCTTTCTCGCCTTCCAGCCATTCACGTCCTTGAGCGGTAGCATCAAGCTTTTGGCCGAAAGTGAATGAAGGGTTTGGTGCGTCTGTGATCTTGAAAGCCATTTTGAGTTGGGAAGTTTGCCTACATGGTGGGCTGGATATTTAAACGACCAAAATGACGGAACTTGTGCGCAATAGCAGCATCGAAAAACATTTAGCCTGGTCCCACATTGTACGAGACAGCAGCCGTGCCTGGGATGACAAATACAGGTATTTGTGGCTGTACGATAATGCGAACGGACGGAAGCAACTCAAATATCTTATCAGTAAGCTCAACTGACGCTCATTCTCTGTTTTGCGACTCGAGTTACAGGAATTGGCGTAGATAAGAGGTCTTTGGAACATGCACACCATATTGATATAGTATAGGCAGAGACTAATAGATATAGTCTCCTAGGAGCTGCTATGCTTGCTTGGCAACTTTCAAGGATTACAAAGGTTGTTGCCTGCGCCGGCTAAACGTTGAACGTTGGATTACACATCCAAGTCGGTTGCCTCCCTTATCGCGGTCTCGTCTGCCTTCCAACTGGGTCGAGAGATGTGGTAGCCCTCATTACACTTGGCGTACAACGTTCCTCCCATCCTTGCGACTGGTTTGAGCTTGCCTGGGTCAATGTTTCCTCTATCATCCAGTATATCTTTTCGAACATGAATAAACTTGATCGATCCAAGGAAGACTGTAGTTCCGAGCTCCCCTGTAGCGGGGATAGGCACATCGACGGCTTGAAGTAACTTGGTAATATGAACTTTAGTTGACAGTGGAACGAGTTAAGTAGAATTTTGTACCTCGCATTCCATGCTGAAGGCACTTTCTCTTACTCGTGGAGCTCTAATATGCGTCTGTAAGTCGAACTCAGGTTAAGTATCGAGGCCAGGAAAAAGAAACAGTCAATTCGTACACTCGGTTCCATCGTCAGTCCACTGATAGGCCATTCACTGAAATTCTCCGGAGCATCCACAGAGGTCACGTTTGACTGTGCTACCCAGGGCTCGCTGATAATGTTAACCGTAAAACACTTCGTAGCCTTGATATTCTTGGCTGTATCCTTCTCACGAACGGGGTTTCTCAGCGTATTGACGGAAACGGACAACACAGGCGGGTTAGAGGATACCTGAAAACGTATTGAAGCTCTAATACCATCTGGTCATGATCATGGATTGGCAGTACTTACTTGGTTGAACCAGCTGCACTATTATCAATCAAGGATTCTTAGTTCTTTATCGGAAAGGATCCCCTCACCTATACGGGGCAATGTTTGTTGTTCCATCTTCAGAGACAGTGGAAACGAACGCAACAGGCCTTGGGACTATACCAGTGGTCAAAAGACCATAAAGTTTGCTACAAAGAAACGATCGTGTGTAAGTAATCAGGACATCAAAATATATGCATAAACCATCATCATACATAGGATCCTCTGAAGAGGTATCAACCGTTTTCCATCCATCCTTTTCACCTTCCAGCCATTCTCGGCCTTGAGGAGTAGCGCCAACCTTCTGGCCATACGTCCACGAAGGATTAGGTGCATCTGTAATCTTGAACCCTCCTGCACTGGCAGCCATCTTATGGGAGAAAGGACGTGAGGGAGCAAAGGGGAACTTGGGAGGAGGTTCCAGAGGACGTAAACTTCGCTCAATAAATTGCAAATGATTAGATATAAGTCTTCGCGCCGAGGCCCGCGGCCGGGGATAAGTCGATGGCACGTTGGATTTTAAATTGACTTGCATTCGACCCTGCAGATAGTGCTGATGGATGACTAGGACCTTGAGAGAGCGGGAACCACAGACACTACTACCTGAAATCATGGATGAAGGTGCTTTCCAACTCATTCAAGTTGCAGAATGCTGACATGTAGTGTTCTGCTGGGAAACTTTGCTTGATGGGGTCTATAACGGGATTCCGATTTTTTCATTCTCACTGACATCTCTGTTAGGTGTTCTATTCTGACCTGCAGTCACACGAGCTGCGTCTGTTTTAATCCGACGACAACAAACGGTAGGTCCACAGTTGCGCCCGCATTCTCGCCACTTGTCCATCAGTAAAGCCCGTCATGCATTTATCGTCAGTGTAGTCCATGAAATTGCCTGAAAGGCATCACTTAGCACTCTATCAGAATGAAGACAAGTGATCAGAGGAACTCACGAATGGGATCAGGCGGTCCACCTGGGCACGTATGGCGTCCGACTGGGCAACCACTTGCAGCCGTTTTTTCAGGAGCAGTATCGTCTACAAAGTCCCCGGGTCCATCACAGCCGTTCTTTGTGACCATCAGTCAGGTTGTAGTTCAGTACAAAGTAGGGAGATAAATTCACGGACTTCGAATGTGTGATAGAGCCCAAACCAATGTCCGATTTCGTGAGATGCTGTCCGTCCTTCATTAAAAGGTGCGGCACTGCCTTTCGGGAGGGAGCTGTAACGAATTACGACACCATCGTCCAGTGGATTGGATTTATAGTCGAAGGGAAAGGTGGCGTAACCAAGAAGACCTGGAGTGTCGATGTGAACAAAACTACGAGAAGTGTCAATGGGATGCAACTAAGTTTTGACCATTCCAACGAACCCAACAGTGTAGATGTTGAGAGTGCTTTCATTGCCCATTCTGAAAACACTTTTGAGTGCTGTGTTTTCAGTGCTGTCCCGATAATGAATTTGAATAATCGTCAAAGTAACGGTTAAAGCGAAAGACAAACCTATCTGGGCCAACTTTCTCAAACCAATCTTTGCTGATGATACGTGTGACATTGGCAAGATTAAAGCTGATCCCTGACTTTCCGTAATCCTTGTTCAAAACTGTCATTTGATCCTCAATCTGACTCTGCCTGGACAAAAGCTAGGTTTTAGATCCAGACCGATATATATGATGCATCCATACTACTCACGGAACATTGCCCCCCTCGTAAGTATTGTTGGCCATGACTACGTGGAAATGAACATCGATTTTGGCCTTTGCAGTTGTATCTCCGGTAGCTACTCGTGAGGATTTGAATGACTTTTCCGCGGAAGTACGTCTTTCTTCAGAGATTGAGACACCACATCTACGTTTTCAACATGACGGAGGGTGAATAATGTTACCCCAGGCGATGACTCAATAACTCACCTGTGAAAGGTTGGCCCAGCATCGCGCTTTTGTAAAGATGGCGCACCAAGACACACTGAGGAGGCAAGAAGGAGAGTAGCGAAAAGTGAAGAAAACTTGATCATAACTGTAACTTGGCCAGCAAGTTCAGGTTGTGAGGTGTGAGGAGCAGCTCCAGGCTTGAAACGAGTTAAGAGTCAAAGTATGGGGACTTATATGTTCGGCGATGTTGGGATCAGTGCCATCAATCTGTCTGTTCGATTGAGGGAGAGACGACAACCAACAATGATGCATTTTATCAGCAATATCCACAAAACCAAGGTGGATGGCAGTGCACAGGCAACAGGAAAGTGATGATCAGTGCCCGATTGGTAACGACCTTCCTTCAAACTGTAAAGGCTATGCATAGAAGTCGCCGTTTTTCCTCGTCGGACTTCCAGATAGCAAGTACTTCTGCGCGCTTCTGACACTGGACAGTTGGTTAACCTGGGTTTCGAAACTGAGACCAGATTTCAGCATGCAAATATGTCACTGTCAGCTATGGCTCTCGTTCAGCGAACCAGAGTTGGAGATCGGTGATGCTGTTTAAGCGGTTTATCTGTGTTATAGAACACGATGTCACAACCTGCCCCAGCAACCCATCAGTCAGAAGATGGTGATTTACTGATTAATCGCGGACGAGGAATTGTCTGGGTCGAAGTAACGCACAGATTCCGATGTGTATACATAACCAAAAATTATACATCTAAATGTACAGGGCAAGTCAATATGCGATAGATTGTGATCCGAATAAATAGGTGGAGAATCGAGTAGAATTAAAAATAAACGATCTCATATAGATACTGACGAATGAACACCCCATCCAAGAACTTCGAACGTCGCAGGAAGCACCTCGGCTGCTAGAATAGCGATGCCAGCATATACCACCACCTTAGTAAGAACTGTAAAAAGTTTAGTCATATTTCTTCAGACTGAAAACGCAAAGAAACATACCTTCTGCATCGTAATGCTTCACATCTTTATCTTTTCCCCCTTGTTCAAGCTCTGGTATCAGTACTGGAGCAGGATTTAACTGCTCCTTTTCTCCAGATCCGCTGCTGCGTAGTTTGATTTCGTTACTGCCGCTGTTAAGGGCGCTCCGCACGCCGCTTCCAATACCGCCAACCTCAATACCAACCCCAGCACTACTGGGCAAATCGATAACACTGGGAATCGGGTGAAGTCCGTTCCCGCTGAATTCGCTTGGCACACTGGTGTAGTCTGTTGCAGGGGTATAGAATCGACGGTTGGGAAGGCTGAATATTCGCGCTACCCCACGGAATGTTGGTGGGAGGATTACATGTAAAATGCTTTTTGCGAGGATGCGCCAAACAAAGATGACAAGGATTCCTGGAGAAAAATGAGAATTGACCGAAATTACGTTGAGATATGTGCTCACCAACAACCATCTTGAGTGTGGCAAAGCCCCACCACATGACAACGTCCCAGATCGTCCTATCTACTTGGACCCACTGGCCCGCCTCACGCAGCCAACCGCTACCAGGCATAACGACTGCCTTCGCGATATCCATTCGAAGTCCAAAGTAGCTCATTGCCCAAGCACCTACAAGGGCTCCAAGAACGACGCTTCCAAAAGCAATGGCGTCTTCAAAGCATGGGCAATCGTCCACTGGTTGAGGATGTTGGTTGACAGCCAGCAAACAAAGGGGTATAAGGATGATCGGAACCTCCCATCCACCTCTTCGCACCCATTCTTCAACCCACTGCCCACCACCGAGGCCTCTGCCGAGATGAAGAATGTGGAGGTCGTAACCTGGCCAAACGAGGTTGTACAGCCAATATAATGGATTTGAAGAGGTGAGGACGATAGGGATACCCTGCCAGCTGCTTTCGACCCACCAAATGAGGGATCCGAGCGCGACACCGACTGCACAATCGGTAAAGGAGTGCATGGCGGTATATATTCGTCCAAATACGATAGAGAAAGTGTAGATTGAGAGGAGTATGGTGACGAGAGTGTAAATTTGGGTAGATAGCACTGGTTCCGAGGAAAGTGTGGATGCAGGCGTGGATGCAAGACGGTGAACATGACTGAAGAAGAATAATGCGATGGAAACACAGTTAGTGGAGTGAGTTGAAGGAAAACCGTATTCGAGATGGTGTGTTCCGATCGCTGTGCACATAGTCAGGAAAGAAGGAGTCGAACAAAGGGTAGATACGGACTTAATCGTGTCACTGGCGGAGCAAATGGTCGTGGAGAGCAAATAAGATCTTTGATGAATGAAGAACAGTACACTCCAAATGCTAAAACAAGAAGAAGTCTGGGGCAGTCATTAAGCGCCAGGTTGCAAGGATTTCGAGGGAAGAATGGACTCACCCGCGTCCCATAACATTATGACCAAAGAAAAAGAAAGCAGGCAAGAGAATCATGAAAAACGTGTGTGTCCCTAGAGACGACGTATATACGAAATATGCGTCTAACCACGGGGTGCGAATGAGGCTCTGTAAAAAAATATTCAGAGTCAATCGCCATTTCGGCACTGTCAAACCCAGGTCAAACCGCACCTGTAGCCTGGCAATAACTTTTGATTCCCATCGCACGCTTCTGACCAGGCTGCGTCTGATCATAGCACGCCAGCGAGGTAATGTCGCCTCATAGACGTCTGTAGGAAGTCGACCTGGTGTCAAGTCCTCATTTATTTTGTTATCAAGATTACGCAAAGATGCTGGATATCCATTTCTCTTCAGAGACGGCGCTGGTGAGGCCTCTCGAGACGAATTTTCTGAATCTGGCACAGACAAAGTGAAGTGGCTGGATGTTGAGCGGCCCCTTGGCTCCCTTAACTTTTGTAGAGCGGCCTCTGATAAAGGAGCCGCCATATGAAGAGGTTTCCAGCGCGCACCTCAGAACGAGCGTGATGGTCTAAAGGCTGTGTGTGGTTGGAGATGAAATGGTCTGAGGCAGGCAACAGGATTACGTAATCTATATAATTCTCATGTCGCGTTATCCTCGAGGCGCAGGATGTCAAGCTTCTTTTTTTTACTGTTGAACGTTGAACTGTTGACAGCAGATTGTAGAGCTCTGAATTTTGAGATTTGAAGCTTTTTGATGACCCCAGTGATCAGACCATGTTTGCCAAGCGAAGGTCGTACGTGTCTGGACCACGTCAAAGATCAGAGATTTGAAACTGAAATCACTTGGATACTTGGGCATACACAAAAGAAATATAGAAATGAAATACGGGAAACCAAGGGTGGCCCAGGCGAAAATGGACAAACGAGTTTGAATATCACGTACGGGAATACTATGAAAATGATTGAAGAGAAACTAGTTCATGGTGGATCTCTTCCATGGATGGACGAAGGGTAGGATCGACGGACCAACACTTCGTCATCAAGTCCCACAATGGATCTGTTAGTTGTGGGTTATCTGGACGTCTTGGGAGTTTCTGGCGCACGAGGAGCTCTACAACTACCGCGCTGTCTCTGCTGAGATAGCAATAGGGCACGTCCCCTGAAAAAATCTATTGTTGACGAAGGTGGTCAGACCGATACGTTGCAGTGAGGGAGGTTTGGTTCACCTCGAGCAGAAAAGATGCGAAAGAAAACGAGTCCGCTTTGAGTGTCAGCGGAAATTCAGATGGGGCGACTTTCTCCCACGGTGTCCAACGAGGGTTGCCAACGAATCGATGTACATCTGGCGTGAATGTTGAAGTGAGGGGATCCATAACTAATGAGAAACCCATGTCCATAAGAAGGGGTTGGCCAAAGTCGTCCACTAAGACATTCATCTGATGGAACATGAAGCGGTTGCGGAGACAGCCAATCATTGTCAACTTACACCACGAACGTCACCATGAAGGATGGGGGGATCTTGCGAGTGTAGGTAAAGTAGAGCCGCGGCCACTTGCTGCGCCTGAACGCACAAGTTAAGGGTAATTCGAAACTTGAGCAACAAAACTCTACCTACCATTTGCAGTTTGTCGACGTCGCATCTCCGGGACAGGTATTCAGGTAACGAACCATATTTTTGGAACTTGGAAACAAGATATACATTGATAGATGAGTCGACATACAAACCCAGAGATGGCATGATGTTGCGATGACTTGTCGTTGATGATACCAAGGCCTCGAAAAAGAAACGCTGGATCCGGAGAGATGTCAGTGCCGAACAAGTCCTGAGATAACGAGCCAAGCGCACCTGCATGTCCTCAATTGTAGCGGGTCGAGACTGGCTTTGCCGACATGTTTTCAATGCAATTTGGGTGCCATCAGTCATAAAGCCGGAAAAAACGTTGGAAGTAGGTGTCGTCGCAAACGGATACGACGAGGTCGTCTCGACCCCGCTAAACTTAACGTGAGACGGGAGAAGTCGGGTAGAGTGCCATATCCGGGCCAAAAATTCGCTCAGAAG
This sequence comes from Arthromyces matolae, assembly GCA_018855395.1. NCBI lineage: Eukaryota > Fungi > Basidiomycota > Agaricomycetes > Agaricales > Lyophyllaceae > Arthromyces > Arthromyces matolae. The sequence goes on along the minus strand of JABAJW010000027.1, from coordinate 41,337 downwards.
TACAACGCCCACTTTACGGACTTGAAGGGCCTCCATATATACGCTCAGCAAACAAAAAAAAGGGGTCCTGAAGGACTTACCGAGAACACGAGATCAACTAACGCCTGTAGCTGCGGTGTATCTAACAACTCAAGTAAACTCGACCTTTCCTTAATCTTGCCCTGTTCGAAATTCGTCTCAAAATAATAAACCGAGAATGGGAGGACATACGGGTAGCTGAAAAACGATGACATCGTTGAGGGCGGCCACAGCAAAAGGCTTGAACAGAAACACATACCTTGAAATTAGACAACACCAATGAGTCGTTCGAAATTTCTTCAAACACAGATTGGAGCGCAGCGGAAAGTTGATCGGAACCGCAAACATATCGAGAGGCAAACTCTGAGAGCCATGTTCTATTGAAGGACTCAAGGGGAACCTCCATGGCTGCAGCCCGCGCCGTGAGGTTTGAGTCCTCTTCAAAGTCTACGCCAGTATACATGATGGTTTGAAGTTGAAAACGAATGAGGTTGAGATAAAAGTAACAGGAGCATAGCCCAAGTTGGAATCAGCTCGTCACGCATGGCGTGTTAGCAAATGAGGTGATGCTGTGTAGCCCGCAGTAGTTCAAAAGGTGTTGTGGTGGTCGACAACTGACAGGTTTTCAACAAACGTGAGAAAAGAAATAGGCGCCCAATACAAATATTCCATCACATGATCATCACAGCCTTTCCGCAGTGGATAGCTTTGATTGTTTAGCGCTTTTCAACGTGCACTGCCCACTCTTGCTGTCAAAACTATGCATCTGTAGTTTCTCTCGGACTTAACACCACATAAGCCTTGACTCTGCACGACCATGACGGACCAGTATCTTATGCACTCGAATCCCTTTGAACTGATCTCCAACGACTCCAACGATGGTGGCGTTCTGCTCTGCATCGATAATATGGACTGGGATGCCCAGGACGATGAAAGTGAAGTCCGCCTCACTGAATCCTTGGTCACTGGAGTAGACTTTTGGTCCCCGTCGAGCACAGGGACATTTAGCGATATCTTCAAAGGTTCATACGACGGTCGGGACGTTGCTGTCAAATCTCTTCGAGTCAGCAACAGGAGATCTCCAACGGCACATAAAAGAGTGCGATTCGCAACTGAATTCAATACTTGGAAAGACCTTTCTCATCCAAACGTATTACCCTTCCTTGGAATAACACAAATTCCGAGTTCTCCCTCGCCCGCTATGGTATTCCCCTGGATGCATAATGGGTCTCTTGACGGATATCTAGCGACTGGACCGCCTGTCGATGCTTTAAAGCTGGTGAGAAAAGTTCGGTTTTCAAGCTATAAAAATCTCAAGTGATCATGTGCAGATGAATTCCATTGCAGACGGACTCTCGTATCTGCATTCTAATAACATAGTTCACGGGGATCTTCATACCGTAAATTCACCTCTTTTCAGCGTTAAAAACATCTTCCGAAATTTTTCCACAGGCCGATATACTCGTCGACAAAGAAGGAATTGCCAAAATATCTGATTTTGGCGTGTCAGCGATGATTCAGGGGGCTGAAATGAACGGAATTGGGACCTTCGGACATCCTTGCTATCAAGCTCCAGAACTCGTTTGCGGAGAAATTTCGACCCCGACGAAGGCTTCCGATGTCTATTCCTTTGCATGTATCTGCTATGAGGTAAACGCAAATTGCATTTGTAGCGGTCAGAAAGTCTAATGTGCGTAGATATGTTCTGGGATGAAACCCTTTGCGAACATTTCCAGCGATGTAGAGGTCATTTTAGCCATATGCAAAGGGTCTACACCGTTCATCCAAGCTAACAAGCGTTTACTGGACCCTCCAAATATTGATAAAATGTTTTGGGACCTGATGCTATTTTGTTGGAGCCATATTCCTGAGAGGCGGCCCATAATTGGACGAATGCATCTGGAGCTGAAGAACATCCGGGTGAGCTTTGGTTTTAGCGTCTTACACTTGTGTTTACGTGAGGTTTTATTAGAATTTGGCGTTAAACGAGCCTATTCAAAGCCATTTATAACAACAAGATCGGTTTGGTGATAATCCTCCCCCCTCTCGCTGGCCCCAGGACAGCACAAGTGTGGAATAATTAGTCTCATTCTGCTTTCCAAGCTCTAGTAGCGCTTTCGTCTCGTTTCATCTTTCTGCATAGCTTGTATCCTTGGAATACCCTGCTCTTCGAGCCGTAGCGCATGCGCTTCACACGTTCAATGAATCACTGATTTTGTTCAACTATCCTCTTGGACTTAAATTCTAGCCCCTCTCTATCCGTTCCTTTAATCTAAAAAAAATCTTTTGGTTGCGATATAGCTCTCCAAAAATTACGCCACACAACGCCATAAACGGATCAAAGAGATCAATTCGCTGTTGAATTGCAAAGAGGTGAGTGCGTCATCAAAATTTCGAATATTCTTGGGCAATTTACCGCCCGGTACAACCTAGAAAGTAAGTGATTGTTGACAACGTAAATATGTAATTAGTTTTCGACTCCTGCCACTCCTCAACCTTCCATGTCAACATCTTTACTTTCAGGGAGCTCAGACTCCTCGCTTTGCTCTACACCTATGCTTCCAGCAGGGCGCCAGACGCTCCCTGCAGTTGCTTTCCACAATCGGACACGTCCGTCGTTTCCGGTAGAGGAAAGAACGGTACTTGAGGATCATTTCAGTATGATAGAAAGGAATAACGGACGAAATTGGACGTTACCCAGTAATGTTCCATTCGACTCGACCAATAGCCGACCTTTGCGTAACGTGAGTAGTCAATTTAAAATCTTCAGGAAGCTAGATGCCACATACTTGTGTTGATCAAAATCAGCAACAACGGTTGCAGTCCACTTATTTTCTTCGTCCTCATCTTCCCCGTCGATATCATCCCCAGGCTTAACGCGCCAGATATGAACACGGCCGTCGCGGCTCCCCGTGGCAATGAGATGATAAGAACGCCCGCATGAGGGTGCCCATGAGACGGTAGTGATAGCAAATGCTGGCGGGACCGAAATAGTGGGTTCGGGACCAGAAGTACTGCCCTCAGCAGCGGAAGATGTCTTGGGTGGAGGACTAGGGGTGGAGTCTAGAGTCAAAATAGTTGTAGGTCGGCGCGAGGGTGAAAGTTGAATTATCTGTAGTGATAACAAGCTCAGAAACATCATGAGAGGGAATTGCTTTCACACACACACCTTGACGATGCCATTTGTTCCACAGCCAACTGCGATCAATTCACCCCAGTATCTGTCCTTGCACCATGAGATACACCAGCCGCCATCGGCTTCCCGATTTCCTGGACCTTGGCGCGTTGAAGGTAATGGAGTTGTGTTTCCGTTTTGTTGAATGTTGGCCTGTAGGGCCTGAGTTACAAGTGAAGCATTTGTTGCGTCCAGCGTCGCGTTGATTTGCGTTGGTGTCGCGATGGCGGCTGTGTGGGCACGAGAGTGAAAGCTTGGGGATCCTGTGGATGGGAGGTTCACTACGTCGAGTTCCTCGGTCAGCTGCCAGTTGGTTATTGAGGGCTGTTCGAGACATTCATATATCCGCAAATTATTGTCGGATGCGATGGTTGCCTGGGGACAATGAGTTTTTTTTTTTTTTTTCAACCCCTGCAACGCTGCATTACTCACTAGTTTAAGCCCAAAGTGGTGGGGTGCAAATTCCACTGCTCTGACAGTTCCTCGAGCATCTGTCAATACAGCTCTTTCAACCCAACGCGATGTTGACGGCTGTGATGACGCGGAGGAACCACTCCCGCTCCCCGTTGGCTGTTGAGATGATTCTGATTGCCCCGATGGGAAAGTCTGCTCCCAGACCTTCACAGAGCGGTCAAATGAGGAGGATGCAATAATTAAGCCGAATTCAGGATGTGCCCAACTGAGTTTAGACACGGGCGCGTCGTGAGCCTGGAGACGACGTGAGTTTTGCTTTGGCGGTGTAAAGGGTATTTGAGAATATGTCACATACCTTCCAGTCGTCCTGTACAGACCAAGAACCATTAGCCTCGTCCAGCTGCCAAACCTTGATTCTAGAAACGGGGCTATGAGCATGCAAACGAAACAGAAGGCGGTTGCTCGTCGTCACCGTTGATCCAAACTACAGGTTGCAAGACGAAGCCCATAGAAGTCGTAGGACGCGTCTGTTACGAGGTCGTTATGGGCATTCTGTATCAGACCTGTCTGTATCATTGTGCGCGCGACGATTAACGAAGTTGATGGTTCTGGTAGAAGAAATGTTCACAGGACCATCATTTTTGGCATGATCAGCAACAGAAATCAATTTGACTGGATTATTCTTCAGCAGAGTTTCTTCAGATGCCGAGGCTGCCAACTTGATCCTCAGTGTGAATCATGCAGTCGGTATTCATTCCCTCGCTCGACGACGCATACTCAAAACTGGCATCGTCCCTCTCCAGAGTCCACAGGACACATGTCTCATGCCCCACTCATCATGATCCATTGGATTTACCCAGACGGATGCGTTCTTAACGTACTCTGCAACCAATGGGAACGAGCAACCGAAAGCGTAAATATATTCAACACATCGATACAAAATAGTCCATAAGGAGGGAGCACATGAACTTGCGGCGTATTAGCTATGGAAGAATTCTGCTGGGAAGGATCAGTCGTCACCGATCTTGGGTGCGAGGTAGTAACGGATATATCCTGGACCGAAATCGTACGAAACCTGTGAAAGGGTGATATAAGTTGCAGTTCACCAAAAAAACAGTTTTCGAGCGACTCACAAGCAATGGCACTTCGTTACTCATCATGAATTGCACGCGCTTAGACAAGCTGGCACTTTTTGAGAAGTTGATTAGGTATTTGAGGGAGAAGGTTAGTGAGACGTGAGCGTTCATCTCGATTATAACGCCCTCTTCTTCGTCCTCCTCATCGGAGTCTTCAGCCTTCTTCTTGCCTTTGCGTTTTGATGACGACTCTGTCTTGGCTTTCTTTGATGGTTTGTTAGATTTCGAGGACTGCAGATCGTGAACGATTAGCGATTGGTGTTGAAAGCACAAAGATCACGTACCTTCTTGCGTTTCTTTCCGCTCTCTTCGTCCTCATCGTCATCGTCACCCTCCTTCTCCTCTTCGCCATCGTCGGAGTTGGCTTGGAATTCCTCATCATCTTCCATCTCCACATCTCCATCGGTAGCGGCCTTCTTTTCTTTCTTTTCTTTCTTTTCTTTCTTGATCTTCTTTCCGTCGGGTGCACGTTCCTCTTCCTCCTCCTCATCAGCATCGACATCAACGACTTCAGGTTCGTCCTCTGCGTCCTCTTCCTTCTTCGGTTTCTTTAGTTTGTCCTGGTTAACTTTTCCAATAGCGCTGGAGTCGCTTTGCTTCAGAAGAACATTGCCATTGGCAGCCTCGCCATCGCTCGTAAAGCGGACACCCTCCTTGGAGACCTCGATTCGTACAGATTCGCCTAGCTGAGAGAGGTCGCGTACGATACGCGTAAACTCGGATGCAGGCATGGTCACACGGGCGTCGTATTCTGTATCTGGAATCCCAAGGTTTTCGGCATCGATATCCATAAGCTTCATCTCGTACTCTGCAATGCGATCAGAGGCTAAGGAGGGTTGTCAGTCAAATGTATACATTTTAACACGGGCGCGACGCGTACATTTTGCCTCGTAAACAAGGTTCAGAATGTCAGCCTCGTCGGCTGCCTTGAGAGTGCATTCGTCATCATCTTTCGCGCACTTGAGGACTTTGGTCAGACTATTCAGGTTAACACCGAGTGGCATGGGTCGATCACAGCGATAGCGCTTGAAAGCTGTTACGTCCAGAGATACAGATACAAGGGCAACGTGTGAATTGTCCATAGCTTGAAGCTTGAGGCCCTCCTCGTTGCACTCAAAGTTCGCGTCATTGACGAGCTCCTTGATGGCTGTTGGACGCGATGAGCTCGTGTGTTGAATAAAGGACTAGACTCACCGTCGATAAGCTTCTTTAGAGTACCAGCTTCGGAAAGTTTTGCTTCAAGCATGGTGAAGACGCGTCTCGATAGAAAAAGGGAGAAAAGCAAAGGATTGACTAAACGCGTGACCGTCACGCGTCATCACATTTATAATTAGAGCGGAGCTCAAATTCGTCTCCAAAACTCCCTCTCGTGGTGGGGGACCGCATTGATATTCGTGCGATAGCGTTCAAACCTGGGATCCTTATTCAATAACTGCAAGGTCTTATATCTTAGGGCCCACTCCGCACTGCTGCAAGAGCTCGAGAAAAAGAACGATTGATAACGTGGCTGATATTTCGCCTGTGGCCCTGTGGTTACCGGCAAGACAGGCAATCTTTCCGCTCGAGGAAATTTAGATACGATATATAATCTGGTAGCGTGCGGCACACTTTAAGGACGGGTAAAGATTCCTAAAAGACGCGTCTGAATGAAATTTAAGCACAAAACGCGTGACCGTATCACATTTCGAGCGGAGCTCAAATTAGTACCCAAGGCTCCTCGGTTTGTTGAGAGCAGACTCCTTTTATATTTTTGGTTTTTCTCTTTCTCATTCTCTCCTATATCAACGCCACACTAGATCCTATTCTCATTTAATCTGTTAGAGCTCTCCTTTCTTGCTTTCTTTACGCTCATTATCATCATGACAACACTATTGAACCGTCACACTCTGAACGGTGACTTGGCACACACTACGCGGGCTGCTCAACGAAAGTTAAGGCAGCTGGAAATTGAGAACGAACAACGCTTGGAAGACGCTGAAGCTTTGAAGATGACAGAGGTATGTATGTATGCTAATTTGATCGGAGACAATCAGTGTGATGGTCATTTACTTCTCTGTGCCTAGGAACAACGACAGATTCTGCACAATTCATTTCGCTCTGTCAAAGTCGAGTTCAGTGATCTTGATGGTCTTTCATGGCAGGCAAAGTCGCCCAAGGTCTCGTCATCAGATCAGGCATTTGTGGTTCTCACAAACGCTGACCTCGCTTCCTTTGGACCACACGACACCATTCGTGCGTCTATATCGTCTCAACCTTCTGCGAGAACAAGCGTATCGTCACCAAGTCTTTCAAGTCGCCCCTTTTATTCGTCTTCGCCTACTCTTAGACACACCCACTCCACAGTTTCACTCTCTTCGCAATCTCTGTCGTCAACAAATACCCTAAAGGCTATTTTGCGTAATCACAGGGCTACGAGGTCTCGTTCTCCCGTCAAGGGACTCTTTCCAGATGACGCATATGATTCGGAAGGCGAGCGTACCATTCGTGCAATAGATTCAGACCAGGAAGATTCCCCATGCACGAAGAAAGAGCGCAAAAAAGCCCGCATCTTCAGGAGGACTGGTTCCTTCCGATGTAAAGGTGCCACTTCGCCATCACAGATGTCCTCTCGTTCCGCGGTGAAGAAATTCGCTTCTCGTGCATCCCACATACCTTTCGTCAAGGGTGGCTCCGCCTCTCGCAACGCAAATTCTCCACACGATACTGCTATTGTGTCTCGTGCAGTTGATATTGCTTCGCCGACTACTAGATACCCTGCGTATATAACATACTCGAAATCCGCGCCAACAGATATCACTCAGTCGCCAGATCTCGAGGGACCAAGTCTGGGTCTGCGACCTTGACTCTATACCACTGAACCTGCTCTACAAATGTAATTATCTTTGGAGTATCTATCATTGTTTTGGAGTTGCATCGTCTCCCGTACCCTCATTATCATCTCTGCATCTACATTGTTTTGTTCTACTGCACGCTCGCATATCGTTGTTTTTCCTCTTTCCCTCGTTCCCAATATTCATTGCCTCTGATTGCCCACAGATTACTTTCTTAGTCTGCAAGCGCTCATAAATGTGACATGTAATGCGCCTCAAATAAATATTGTAACGAATGCAGACCTCGTGCGATTGCGAGGGTCCACTGCTGGCCCGTAGAGCGAGCGACACATACGATTCAGATGCTCAGATATAAAACGAGGTTCGGATACGTAAAGCCAGTTTAAGTAATTGAAAAACACTTTCAAGTTGGCAAGCTTCCCTATTTCGTAGGTGACTTCACATACATGATACGACCATATTCCTACTTGGCCGTCTGAATCTCGTAGTATGAGTGACAATATGTCAAAGTTTTCTAGAAAACCCATACACATATGACATCTATGCTCCTTCCGTCAAAAAAGGGTCATCCAACTTGGAAGGACTTTCCGCCGCTGAAGCTTCACACATGCCCAGTTGAACTCCAGTCGATTACGTTTCGAAGCCTCAAGTTCATCTGAGATGTGACAAGGTAAAATAGGTGACCACAAATAACCCAGTGTAAACAGCCAAAAGGCAGGATGTACAGTTGATAGAGCCAACTGTCTCATCCGACTCGGAAGAGGGGAAGCCGCAGTATGGGTTCTTTCCAGGTTCTTTCTGCGCAGAAAAAAGGTAGACAGGTAGAAACAACAGCGGCAATATTAACGTCATGACATCCAGTGAGAACAAACTCTAAGCAGTGACTGAAGAATGCAGTCGAGACAACCAACTTGGAATTCACAATCATCACACAAGCATCCTCCTATAGCTATTAGGACCCTCGATCATGACTATGAGCTGATCATGAGGGAACGGCCACAAGGTGGCGCACCAACCCCCAATCTTATTAAAATTGACAAAGATGCCAAAGGCCGATCCTGGGTAAAAAGCCAGTGGCAGCGAGGGATGCCAGTTAAAAAAGTCGCAAATGGTCCATGGTCAGATCATTGTAGGAGTCAAACGTGCTCAAGTTCTGTGGCGCTTGCGACAAGAACTAGTGACTGCTGAATATGAGTCCGGGGTAACTTGAAATCGCTGGCAGCTCCCGGGAACTCTAATCCAGCTATTGACAAGTGACCGGAAGCGGACATCGCGTTTCTCGAAAGACTTTGGAGGGGTTCCACGACCAAGGTATAAAAGCCTGTGTGTTCTCCGGTTTGAAATCGCAAGTTGCACTTCAGCTCGAGCTTTCGACAACTTGACCAGCTTTCATCTTTTCATCCAGCATGTCTAGTGACACATCTATCTCGGAAACCGACGCCATCTTTGCACGTGCTTATGCTGCTGCTCTTAAGAGCAAGTTTCAAATCGAGGTTGGGAAGAATGGCATTCAACTCCTTGCCAGCCCAGTCACTCTGCGTGGGATGGCCGCGGGTAAACTCATCTACCCGCAAATGAGCAACTACCTCATCTACAAGTTTGCCGACTCCCTTCAATATTCTGACAATCCAAGCTATACGAGCGCTTCAGCAGGAAGTTATCTTGCACAATTGCAGACGTACGTGGTTGCGTTTCCATATCGAACCTTCCTTGCTCATAATCTATTTCAGTTACATCACCTGGATCAAGACGGTAAGAGAGACAAGTTGATGCGATGACTCTGTCCTGACCTTCCATTATTCAGAATGCAAGCCCATCCCAGGAGACGATTACACGTATGTCCAAGGCCCGGGATGCATTCACGGCTGCGGACGACAACTTCTGGAAGACGCGTGAAGGGGCCGTCCTGACATTCAACGTGATCAAAGAGATGCATCCTAACAAGACTTTTTGGCAATGGGTGGATAGCGGCAACTATCCACCCATTGACGCCGCTGAAAGAACACGTAAGGCAGCGCGAGATGAGCTCTATGGAGCAATGAAAGGGTACTTTGGGCCCGACGCCGCCGTACTCGTGTCGTACCTTGATAACATCGCGAAGGCACGAGGCGACACTTCTTTGCCCAGGTAAGTCTCCAATGTCAAATATTTGAGACCCGCAGTTAACGTAGCCTCAGCTATAACCAAGCCGGCTTGGTCAACGATCAAGACTTGATTGTTAAGGCGATCGAGTACGCCAATAGCGGTGTGGAATTCCCACGAGAACCTATTGATCAATCGACCATCCCCGTCCCATTGTATTCTATCCCGACCTACGATCGCTCCGTCAAAGCTTGGATTACCGCCAACAAGCATGGCGCAACGCGCGACCAGGTCGTTACGATCGATATCAACCAAGGACGGAATACATCATGGAGCGAATATGGTTTCAAACAAGTGAAAGGAGGCAGCAATGGGTTCTGGCCATTCTTATCTGCGCAAGTCTATGTCGGTAACAAGTCGGAGACGCGCACATTGAAGACCAAAGGCCGAGAGAACGATATTTCCCTCAAAATTGCTATGACTGGCATCGAAAAGTTTGACGTCCAGCAAGGCATATGGTGAGAATCTTGGCAGTGCGCCTTTACTGAGCATGGCTGATCTGATCCGACTAGGGACGTTCCCAATGTCAAGGCACTGTTCCCAAGTCTCGTTTCGGGTGCACCGAACGTGCTCGGTGACCAAGTGGCAAAGATCGAGTCTGTTCTCGTTGGGTACGACGTCGAGTTGAAAGTTGAATTCGGATCGAGCTTGAGAGACGAGGTGGACAAGATTTATGAAAAGGTAAAAGCGACTGGAGGCAGCATGAACATCTTTGGGTTCAGTGTTTCTGCTGGAAAGGGCGAGGAACTGGATGACCGCGTTAAAAGCAAATTCGAGGACGTCAAGTGGAACAAAGCCACAGGATCAATGAGCCTGACTCCTGTTGCGGGCCAGGTCTATCCTACTATTCTTGGCGTCGTTGCTCGCCGCTTCTAAGATTGAGAACAAAGTAGTGTCGACCCCTGTCGGGTTATGATAGGCGAGGCACGTGTAGAATGTCGAATAGCAATAATACGTGTGCACTGTGCTGTCTCGTAGAGCGAACTGACACGCTCGTTCCAACAGATCATACAAATGCTCAGATATAAATTGAGCTTGCCATAGCCAGTTCAATTGAACAAAAAATTTGGCAAGCTTCCCAATTTCGTAGGTGACTTCACATACATGATACGTGACCATATTCCTACTTGGCCGTCAGCTGAATCTCGTATGAGTGACAATATTTGGACAATAACTTGTACTTACGTCAAAAATTTCTAGAAAAGACATACACATATGACATCTATGCTCCTTTCGTTGGAATGGTACTCGGAGTCTGGAGCGCGCAGCTCGCTGGAAAGTCCAGACGAGGACGCTCGGAGGAACGAAGTGGTGGCCGGTGCGAAGAGAGCTCAGTTGAGTCTACTTTCAGAATTGGTACGTGACTACTGATCTAAAGCTATAGTCAAACACGAGCAAACACCCGTCTGGCTCTCTCGCGAGCTAGCTCAAGCACCATGTTCCACCGTCAAAAAAGGGTCATCCAACTTGTACTATGTAGGGCTTTCCGCCACTGAAGCTCACGTGCCCAGTTGAACTCGTTACTCCAATCGATTGCTTACGATTCGAAGTCTTTTAATTTGAAATGTGACAATGTATAAGTAGGTACCTAAAAATCACCGGAGATGGAAACAGCCAGAAGGCAGGATATACAGTTGATACCCGGTCGTCATATACCAGAGCCAAATGTCGGCGAAGTTCCTCCATCCGACTCGGAAGTCATCATACTCATGGGTTGTTTCTGCGCAGAAAAAAGGTACACAGGTAGACACAAGAAAACGGCAATATTAATGACGTGAAATCCAATGGGGGGCAAACCCTGAGCAGTGAATGAGGCGTGGAGTCGATAGTAGCCAATTTGGAATTCACAAGCATCACATTGGCATGAGCATCCTCCTATTCGAACCTCGACCGTGACTTCATACGAGCTGAGGAATGGCCCAAAGGTGGCACGCAAATCCTGGGCGGGAACAAGTGGCAGCGAGGAACGCCAGTTTGAAAAGGTCGCAGGTCTGTGGTCAGCAGGTGGTCAGTCAAGCCCTGACCTCAGAGCATCGTAGGAGTCGAACGTGCTCACGATCTGTGGCGCTTGTGACAAGAACTGGTTACTGATTTTCCTGATATAAGTCCGGGGTAATGAGCTCCCCGGAATCCTAATCCAGCTTGACAAGTGTCCGGAAGCGGACATCGTGTTTCTGCAAAAGACTTTGGAAAGGTTCCACGACGAAGGTATAAAAGCCTGCGTGTTCGCCGATTTGAAATCGCAAGTTGCACTCCAGCTCGAGCTTTCGACAACTTTTACTCTTGTTCCATCCAACATGTCTAGCGGCCCACCTATTTCGGAAACCGACACCATCTTTGCCCGTGCTTACGCTGCTGCTCTTAAGAGCAAGTTTCAGGTCGACGTTGGGAACAATGGCCTTCAACTCCTTACCAGCCCAGTCACGCTGCGTGGAATGGCTGCGGGTGATTTGGTCTACCCGCAGATGACCAACTACCTCATCTACAAGTTTGCCGACGCCCTTCAATATTCTGAGGATCCAAGCTATACGAGCGCTTCAGCAGGAAGTTATATTGCACAATTGCAGAGGTACGTGCTTGCGTTCCCATATCGATCCTTCCTTGCTCATATTCTATTTCAGTTACATCACCTGGGTCAAGACGGTAAGAGAGAGATGTTGAGGCGATGACACTGTCCTGACCTTCAGTTAATCAGAATGCAAGCCCATCCCAGGAGACGATTACACGTATGTCCAAGGCCCGGGAAGCATTCACGATTGCGGACGACAACTTCTGGAAGAGGCGTGACGACGCTTCGGAGAGATTCAACATGGTCAAAGAGTTGTATCCTAACCAAACCTTTTGGCAATGGGCCCGCAGCGGCAACTATCCACCCATTGACGCCGCTGAAAGAACACGCAAGGCAGCGCAAGATGAGCTCTATGGAGCAATGGAAGGGTACTTTGGCCCCGACGCCACCGTACTCGTGTCGTATCTCGATAACATCGTGAAGGCACGAGGCGACACTACCTTGCCCGGGTAAGTCTCCAATGTCGAATATTTGAGACCCGCATTTAACGTAGCCCCAGCTATAACCAAGCCGGCTTGGTCGACGATCAAGACTTGATTGTTAAGGCGATCGAGTACGCCAATAGCGGAGTGGAACCCCCACGAGGATCTATTGAACAATCGATCATCCCCGTCCCATTGTATTCTATCCGGACCTACAACAGCACCGTCCAAGCTTGGATTACCGTCAAGGATCATGGCGCAACGCGCGACCAGGTCATTACGATCGATATCAACCAGGGACAGAATACCTCATGGAGCGATTATGGTTTCAAACAAGTAAAAGGAGGCAGCAATGGGTTCTGGCCATTCTTCTCTGCGCAAGTCCATGTCGGTGACAAGTCGGAGACGCGCACATTGGAGACCAAAGGCCGAGAGAACGATATTTCCCTCAAAATTGCTATGATTGGCATCCAAAAGTTTGACGTCAGCCCAGGCTTGTGGTGAGAATCTTGGCAGTGAGGGTTTACTGAGCATGGCTGATCTGATTCGACTAGGGACGTTCCCAATGTCAAGGCACTGTTCCCAAGTCTCATTCCGGGTGCACCGAACGTGCTCGGTGACGAGGTGGCAAAGATCGAGTCTATTCTCGTTGGGTACGACGTCGAGTTGAAAGTTGAATTCGGATCGAGCTTGAGAGACGATGTGGACAAGATTTATGAAGAGGTTAAAGCGACTGGAGGCAGCATGAGCATCTTTGGGTTCAGTGTTTCTGCTGGAAAGGGTAGTGGCCTGAAGGACCGTGTTGAAAGCAAATTCGAGGACGTCAAGTGGGACAAAGCCACAGGATCAATGAGCCTGACTCCTGTTGCAGGCCAGGTCTATCCTACTATTCTTGGCGTCGTTGCTCGCCGCTTCTAAGATTGAGAACCATTGTGAATGTAAACAATAGTGTCGATATAGACGAAATAAAGTTGGGTTATGAGTGATTCAGGGTGTGAAAGCATGCATGGGAGGTGATTCCAATTTCCAGGATGGAGGCTTGGAGGCACGTGGTAAACCTTTTTGAGTCGTCACATATCTATCTTTCATGGTCTAAAAAGTTCGTCGATATGTACATACCTACTTATGTACTCAGTTCGAGTCTGCTTCGAGTGACCTGTCTTGGCTTATTCGGTTGAGTGCAATTCGGACGTGGCCGCGTTATTCACTGGATCGGTGCTATGTACATTGACCGCGGCCAAAACGGTGGGTACTTATTGAAACTTAATGTCCCCTACAGCAAGAACGACCAGCTTCAAGGATAAGGGCAGGAGCAGAAATGACGTCCAACCCGATTTAGAGAAATCATGGCGCAAAATTGACCTCCATTTGATACCCATCCTGGCCATGTTCTACCTGCTGGCTTTTCTCGCAAGTTGCAAGTTATCTACTATTGGACAAATTTAATCTCATTTCCTCTCCTTTGTCCAGGATCGAACAAATCTTGGAAATGCTCGAGTTGCAGGCTTACAGGAAGATTTAAACATTTCGAACTACCAGTACAGTATCGCTTTGACAGTCACCTACATACCTTATATTGTGGTGCAACTGCCCTCAAATCTTCTTCTCAAGGTATTTCACTTACAAGGAGATCATTCTTACTATGTTCATTGTTCATCGTCCGCCAGACCTTTGGACCTAATATTGTGCTCCCGTCATTACTGATGATTTGGGGGATCGTGACAACGCTCCAAGGTATCTGCATTTCATACTTTGAGTTTTCGGAATTTGACCCTTTTCCTATGTAGGCCTTGTGAAGACTTTCTCAGGCTTACTGATCTGCCGTTTTTTCCTTGGTCTAGTTGAGGGTGTGTGCCTCAAAGCATTGGTTTTAATTGATTGTCAACATGAACCGTATTCGCAGGCGGTGTGCCTCCAGGGCTTGTCCTCTATCTCTCGCTCTGGTATCCACGTCAATATCTACATAAGAGGTCCTTGAGCTGTCATATTTCTCGTGTCGTTTATCCTGACTTGGCATGTTTGCAGGATGGTTGCCTTCATTTCTACTTCATCCCTGTCTGGTGCATTTTCAGGTATCCTAGCCTATGGCATCATGAGGATGGACGGTATTGGGCATCGTGCTGGATGGGCCTGGATTTTCATTCTTGAAGGACTATTCACAGTTGTGTTTGGCCTCGTTGCCTTTTTCATTCTTCCCCGATCACCCGCGCATGCCCGCTTCCTCGACGAAAAGGAGAAGGATTTTGTTATTTCACGTCTTCGCTCCAGTGGGGCGATTGACGATGATGACGCCGACTCCTTTAGCTGGCGCGAGGTCGGACGAACATTCACACTTCCTCATGTGTTGATACTGAGTGTAACCTTCTTCTTCTGCGGTACGCCTTTTCTCATTAGTAAACACTGGCACGTCCGCTTACCTTGCAGATACCGTTTCTCTTAGGTGTTATCTTGAACGGTCTTGCATAGTGAGTGTCTGTTTTTGAATGAAAGATGACACTCAGCCGTTTTTACATAGTTTTACGCCAACTATCATTGCTAGTCTTGGATATACCAAGGCGAACGCTCAACTTTACAGTGTACCCCCATTCGCAGCGGCCTTCGTTGGTTCGTAGTTGCTCTCAATGTCATAAACTTTGCTCTTAGTAGCTGATGTTATCAAACACAGTCGCAGTCATTTCAGCCTATCTATCTGATCGCTACGGGGCTAGAGGAATAGTCTGCATCTTTGGCGGAAGTCTGGCTGTGATTGGTTTTGCTATGTTCCTTGGTCGGGCCCAACCCTGTTCATATTTTCGAACATCCCGCTGATGTATATTGGTATCTAGCTTCCAATTCCGCCCACGTCAAATATGCCAGTCTCTTCTTTAGTATCACTGGGGCATATACCACCCTTCCATCCCTCAATACATGGAACGCCAATAACACCTCCCCTCACATTCGTCGTGCCACCGCCATCGCATTTGCTTCTGTAATGACCAACTCAGGAGGGATTCTTGTGACCTGGTTGTTCGGAACGATATCTCCAGCTCCATTATACAAGGAAGCCAACATCATCCTGCTCATTTTCGCTGCTTTGATCATCGTTGGGGCGGCCGTCAATATTGGTTACCTGAGCTCACAGAACGTGGAAAAGGCTAAAATCCGCCTTGAAACCTCCATTGAAAAAGAAAAACGGGGCCTTGGTGATCGTTCTGCATGGTTTGTCTATACCATTTGATTCATATGATCAGCGTCAACATTTGAAGATCTCGCTCAAAGTGGTCAATGTCAAAGGGGTAGGCGTGCCCCAGGACTAGTACCAAATACTCTCTCAAGTGTACTTCGCGTCCCTCCTAACGGTCGCGTCTCATCCCCTTAGATATCTTATCGCAGCCGTCATACCTCAGTTCGTCCACACCAAGAGTGTTGACACTGAGGTATGGTTTCTACTCAATATTACCAGGTCATTTACTCATTATACTTAATTTGCATTTCGGTTATAGGTAATTTGAGTTCGTCCACGCCACCTGACCATCAACCCTCCACATGCAATGGGCCGTTGATAATATTGCAATGATTGCAATGAATGGGTATTATATAAATTCAAGGAATGTGATTACGTTACTTGTATTCTAAGTGTCTAAAGACAATTCAATCTATGCTTTTCTGAACAATTTCATGGGAGACGGAATGAGGCTCTTCGTACGAATGCGGAAGATATAGGTGCATGCATAAACGCAAACAATCTGGGAAGAGCGGTCAGGACAGAGATAACCTTCGTTTATAAAATGCTCACATTGAAAACAACGAACGCAAATAGAAAGCCAACGTCACGCCAGCGATGAGAGTAGAATATGTTGAAGGCAGTCGCCAGGGTTGCGTCGGTGGTGCTCGCACTGCAGTAATGGCAGCTGGAGGTCGCATTGGCGTCTGTGATATATCCGCCCGCAAAAGCGATGAAGTTGTCCAGATATTGTCCGCAGGTCAGCCCAGAGGGTGGATTGATGGTAACCAGTTCCAAAGGCGAACATTGGACGGGCTGCTGGCCAATCGCTTGCCCAAGAAGACCTTCGATCAAGTAGGTGAATGGAGAAAGACGGTACCTGGAAAGTACATAAGCTCAATAGATACTACAACGACAAACGACGTACATCCATTTCCAGAAAGTCAATTGACTATATGGCTGAAGAACACCGTTACTGCATGCGTCGTCAATTCGTGAGAAACAAGTGGGTTTGCTTAGCAACTTACAACATGATAACGAAGGAGAACAACCCAGCGAATAGCAAGGACGCAATCTCAGGATCGGGCGACATAGCTGCAACAGCCTAAACAGGATTAAAAGGCAAGCATGACCAACGCCAAAAACACCATACCTGTCCAATAGTTGTATAGTACATGGGGAAGATCACCCCCATAACCAAGTAGGTATAGCCCGCCCTTGAAGTTTCGAATCCCACAGTCCAGTACCAGCAAAGGAAGAACAGCGAAGAGCCCAAGATGTTCCAGGGAATTTCTACTAAGATCTGCGACGTGACAAGTGCAGTCCAGCTATAGATACGACTTGGACGTTCCCGGATTTCGTAGACGGTACGAGTTGCGATGAAGGGCGCCTGGAGCTGATTTGATAAGGGAACACTATACCAAGAGTCAGGGACAAGGATCTCAAATCTTTGCAGATTCAACTCACCTCAGGATCGTGGCCATGTAAATGGCCTGAAAGAAAATAAGTTATTGCCTTCATGGAAAAAAAGCAAGTTGTAACGTACAAAAAGTTTATTCTGGGTGCCTTGCAGGGAGTTCTTCGACTTCCAGAACGTGAAACCGATGAAAAGTCCAGCAGAGATGTTGAGCACGAGCTTCGAGATGAGATAGGTGGGGCTACGCCAATAGTCCTGAGCGTTGCGTTTTAAAAGCAAGCTCGTTTGATAGAACCAGTTCGTTGCAAATTCATGATGATAAGCTGCTTCAATAGCAGGACGATTTCGGCCCTCTGTATGAATCACCTCAACCTCGTTTTCTAACACCTTGGCCTCGTCGGATCTCAACCAGATGTCGTGCCAGTCTTGCTCGCTTGTAGCCGTAGCTCCTGCTCCAATGACATCTAACATAAATTCGGCGCTTCAGATCATCAACATTAGTTAGTGGAATATTCAATCAATGAACAACACCTACGGGTTTTCATCGGGATGGCACCGTCGAGACCCATTACGCTCAAAGTAGCTAATGAGACTGGTCGCATTGTGACCGATGTCACCGAAAAATACGGTTTTACCACCCTTCTGGAGCAGCAGCATGCGGTCAAATACCTTTTGGGTTGAGGTGAGTTATCAAAGGTCTACAGATATGTGAGGCACGAACCTGGAACAATTCGGCGGAAGGTTGATGGATCCTGAAATAGAAATGAGAGAACGGAGTGAAAACATGTACCTTAGACTTACGTGCA
Source organism: Arthromyces matolae (assembly GCA_018855395.1). Taxonomy (NCBI): domain Eukaryota; kingdom Fungi; phylum Basidiomycota; class Agaricomycetes; order Agaricales; family Lyophyllaceae; genus Arthromyces; species Arthromyces matolae. The sequence continues at coordinate 23,205 of JABAJW010000027.1, read as the reverse complement.
GAGAATAGCTTGACCGTTATCCGCCAGAGTCCTTAAAAATGCCATGATATTCCAAGCGCTTTGGGAATCGAGGCCTGAAGTCGGCTCGTCCAAAAACAAGAGAAGTTTCGGCTTCGCAGCAAGTTCGACGGCAATAGTGGTACGCTTGCGGTGCTCGACACCCAAAGAACCAACAATGGCATCTCCATATGCTTCCAAACCGCACATCACCAAACACTTCTCAGCACTAGGATACCATTTAAATTGAAAAAGAATCGGGAGAAGCTAACCACATACTAAGCTTTCTTCTCCTCGAATGGCACTGAAGCAGGTTGTCGCAACTGGGCGGAGAATAACAATGCCTCTCGAACGGTGGCGGAGGGTAGATGTGTGTCCATCTGCTGGCAATATCCACTATTAAAAGAGGTAAATACTCCGAATTGAACCAAAACAAGGTAGATGCGAACGTTTGCGCCTGGAAGTCCTGGGGAAGAGCCTGGCCATTTACAAACCTGTCGCCTGTGACGACGCCAACAGTGGTGCGTTCCGCAAGGACATTGAGCAAAGTTGTTTTTCCAGCACCGGACTCTCCCATAAGTGCTGTCAGTTTACCGGGAGCCACGAAACCCGTAACATTAGACAAGAGCCTCCTTTGCTCGCCTCCGGAAATCGGGACCGTGTAGTTGATGTTCTGCCATGAGAAGACATCCGTCATCGTGGGCGTTGTAGCAAAGTCCTCCGCTGCTGAAGGACTATCAGTTGAGATGGCGATAGGGGTCTCGATATGGGGTCTCTCCTCGTCATCATCAAGATTCCTAGCAGCCTTGCTTCCCTGCTTGAACAAAATCACCGAGGACTCATCGGCCAGTGACAGTTTATATTCAGAGAAGAGGAGGAGGAGGATGAGGAATCCAAGTCCCCAGGCTACAGTTATGCCGAAGTTCTATAAAGCGGGTTGGTAAACTATTTCATCAAACAAGGTCGAAGCACATACCTGCCAAGTATTCGACCAGGAGAAGGAGAACGACAAGAGAGTATAGCGAGCGCCATCTACGAACGCGGTGCCAGGGACGGAGCCAACGGTCGTACAAGCTTGATTGGAAAGTGAGACGTACTCATATCCTGGACCAGATGGGACGATGACAGAGCATTTCCCGTTAAGCGTACGGAACTCGTTCGTCAGAATGGCCTCAAAACTGAAATGTTGTTAGACAGCTGATAAAAGGTACTATAAGTAAATATCGTACCCATAACGAAGGGGCTGAAAACGATGTCAGATCTGGTTCATAGCGGATGTCAACTGAATAGACAGACGTACGTTGACATAGGTAAGCCATCTGAGAGCACCGATGATTGAAGGCTTCGGAATTTGATAACCTGGATTTCATGAGGAATTAGAGCGGAATCACGGAAGGGCCATACTAAATGAACGAACCGGTGTAGATCGACATGATCATAATGCACATCCCGCCTACCGCCTGGGCCGATGCGTTAGATTTAAAGTAGGAGGCGATAGCGCGGAAGAGTGCTTTCATCGTAAGGGTCATGCTGAAAACAAAGAGATAGAATACGCTGCATAGAAATGAGTCAGAGTCAACACTTGATAGACTAAAGAAACTTACAAGAATTGATCGACTGAGCGTTGCAATCCGACCAAAAAATATAAAATGATGCTGAAAACGAGTGTCTTGATTACGGTAATCGGGATGTCAACCAAAGTTAAAGCGAGAGCCTCGATGAAAGGATGATACAGGGCAGCGATCTTATGCCTGTACACAATCGGACGTTGAGAATATAATGAGGGAATCTCGGCGAGCGTGGTCAAAGCAGCAAAGAGGACAGCACTTTGAAGCATTCAATTAGTGAAGTGCAAGTAAGAAAGACGCTGGATGAACGAACAAGAACAAAACACCACCACGCGAGAAGTAAGCCGATGTGCTTTCAGGGGAGTTGTAGAACACGCTGCCGACAATCAATGCCTGGAAAATCCACATACTGCGGAAAGTGAGGATCTGTTAGTAGTGGCATATCACGAAAAAAAAGGGCCGAGAAGACTAACAATGCATGCATGCCCAACGTGCTCGGATTGCCGCGGATGATCTGTATTCTTCTTAACATGACAGCACGCGCTTGCATGGGTATGCTGATCATGTATGGACTATACATACGATCATTAAGGTGGAATACGTAGAAGTAGCAATGGAAACAGTACCTTGCAGGGAGTGTATGCTTAGAATGTTCAGCTTGGGCACTTTCCTTGTAGGCCGATGCCTTGGTAGGCTTTCCGACGAACTGCGATGCGTATTCATTCATCGCATGGATATTACGAATACCGATGGCCGACTTCTGGAAATATTGAGCAAATTCGTCTGCTGTGCGAGGAATTGAAGTGATGCCTGGACGAGCTGTGCGTCCATTGGGATCCGTGACGGAGACTAGAAAGTCTGAGGTTGTCTGACGGTTTGCGGGCTCATACCTAGGTACAGAATTTTTTTTAATGACGTGCCGCATGGTCACCCAGATTGAGTTAACTCACCCCATATCGATAAAATACTGCCTTGCCTTGTCCGCTGGACCGAAGTACGCCATTTTGCCTTCATAGATAAGGCAGACCTTGTCGAAATGGCGATACAAGTTCTCTCCGGCCTGATAAAGGGATACAATTGTAGTATGTTTAAAAACGTCGGTTCCGACTCGTAAGGCGCGAACGTATTCCAGCGCGGTGCTCGAGTCGAGTCCACGAGTCGAGCTGGAGGTAAAAGATCGTAAATACTACAGCTTTAATTAGGAGAGTGATCGCTTACTTGTCCCAGGCGCCAATGCAACTTCTGGTGGCCATGACTTCTGCGATCGATACACGTTTCTTCTCGCCACCACTAACGCCACGAATCGCAGCATTGCCAACAGGGGTGTGTTTAGCATGTCTTAAGCCAAACAAGGTGGTCAGGACATCCGTGATTTGCTCAGTGTACGTGGTTCGATCCATGCCTGCACGAAGCTGAGGAGCGCGCGTCTTCGCGGCAAAGCTCAGAGTCTGTTCCACTGTAAGGGAAGGGAAGTGTACGTCGTCCTCTGGACAGAATTGGACATCGCCTCGGTAGTGATTCTTGATTTCGGCAGATGTAAGGGAGTCGTAATGAACTGTACCGTTGACGGCGTAGTATTCTTCGCGCATGTTGGCCATAGTCTTGAGGAAGGTGGTACACCCGGAGCCAGGACGTCCCAAAACAACTGAATAGTGACGGTTTAGGACGGCCATAAACAGTGATAGCTCAAAAAAAAAAAAAAAACTCACGAAGCATTTCTCCCGGCTTGACTACACCATCAAAGCCGCTGAGGATGGTGCGAACAGGAGGATGGCGAAGTTCACGAATCTTCGATTGCATTGCCTTGAAGCTGAAGGTGGACGCGAAGGTCGGCTGATAAGTCACGCTGGCGCCCAGCCCTTTGACCTCGAGATCACGAAAAACGACACCGAGAGTCCTAGGTTTGATGTCGGCCTCATCACGTCTGTGCGCATGTGTCAGGCTGATCTGAATTGAGTGAGAAATTCTAGTCAGCTCACCTGCGAACAATCTCGCGAAGAGTCTTTTCAAAGTCGAATTTTATGGGGTCAACTGGGCGAGTAAGCGACAAATAAGAGCCACTGAATGAGATTCGATGGGTTTGATGAGAATCCTGATGTTCAGAACGACGATGATTTTCAGAAAGATTAGTTCTCAGCTCTTGAATGCCAACAGGGTCGATTGATTCAAGGTCAACGTGAGATACGCTGCTTTGTACGTCAGGAGGAGTGTGAAAATCAGCGGCAGCTGGCTCTTGTTCTGCAGCCATGAGTGCAGACGTCGAGGACAACGACGAGGGTAAAGAGAGTCAAGGGGGGACCAGAAGAAATGCTCTAAAAGCATCGAACCATTCATGGAAGGCTATTATAAGGGAACCGAAAAAAACCAAGGGTTGGTGGCGAGAAGGCCCCACGAAAGCCTGCTAGATGTCATCTTTATTACATACAGCCGGTAATGCGGTAGATCCTGATGATCTGCGGATAAGAAAGCTCTGCCACAGTCTGCAGCCAGCCCTTGAATACAGGCATACATTCTTCACAGGTGGAAGTAGCCTTAGGCATGTCAATGGACAAAAACAAACAAGAAATCATGATCACTTTTTCTTCCATTTCAGGGACCAGTGATCCCATCAAACATATGGTGTAACACTCTGGTCTCCAATTTATCTAGACAGGCTCAATACAGTACAGCGTAAATCAGGCGTAAATACAACCTGCTGCCGTACTACCGTAGATAGCAAGAGTTCCGGCTGACAGCCGATATCTCAAACGAGCGTTACCAGCAGACCCCTGACACTCAGTACGTTATCTCTTCTTCGCATGATGTTCGCCTTCCTTTCTTATATACTGATGAAGAGAGTGCAAACAACGTTTATTGTATGGAAGACCACGCCATTCATTACTTATCACATGCCTGTCGGTTATGCAGCGTCATACAACCGGAAACCCGTCATGCTATGTATGTACTCTACCTTGGTCTCATAGAACTTTCATGTCCCCCGTCTGACGGAGCGAAGAGAAGCATAACTCGATTGGGACAACTTTCTAGTACAGTTCCGGACGGACACATTGGCAACAAACCCTGAACAAACCCATGAACCGTGACCTTGCCGTGACCACGACTTAATACTCGAAGACTGGTCAGAAAATCCTTTTGACCGTCATCGTATAAGCATCCATATGCATTCCCAACACTTCCAATTTTTTTCCCCAAGAAATTGTAGGTACGTTCGGATAACACGTCGGGACCTCGTGCAACCCTTGCCTGTAAAGGGAGTATTACGCATCTATCCTAATGTATGAAGAGGCATCTTTCGTGAGATTCATGTTGCAACCAGTGGTCGATGACTCGATATCTACAAAGATCAGATATCAAAGGCTTGAGCAAGCATTGAATCATTACGCCACATCAAAATCTGACTCAGCAAAATCACGTGCATTTTATTTACGGAAGTTACAAGCCAGCCTAAGCTTGACAACGACAACCCACTGAACGCGTTCTGAGGGCTATTCGACGATCTCCCGACGGCTAACTAGTAAGTACTCTCCTAATTGCTCTTCTATAGGACGTGAACTACTCGCCGTCAATAAACAATTGCATTTTTTTCTTCAGAAAATTTCCACAAGTTCTTTAGATCTTGCTTCCAAGCTCTGAACTTCGTACCAAAGCCCCGACATTCTTGACGATCGTCCATGATGATGTATGTACCCCCTGCATTCCCGCTTTTTCGCGATTCTTCAGCTACTTCTGCCTGTTTTTTCCCTGAAATTGGTGCGATCTCGACACGTACATCTTTTGGGCCTTGGCTCAATGGTTCAGCTATCATCCCATAAAAATTCGAGCTAGTCTCTACATATTATTAAGGAGACTAAACTCCGGTCCTCCTTGTACTTTTGGACGCTCTCCCACACATTGAACAATTCTTATCGACTGCTCTTCGGTTAATGACCACTTCTTCATTGGGTGAAGACTGCCTTGAACTTTACCCGGTTCTTGTCAAATGCTCTGGTAATTAGAGGCGACCTTCGGCATGGAGGTCGTGGCTAACTCAGGTCTCCGAAACGGTCTGCCTCATAATCAGCGCTTCATGTATAGCCTGCAAAACCTTTTAAAGGCAAAGAACATGAGCCCCTTCACACACATATTCCTCCCGCAGGATTCTATCTCTAACCCACGATGGCCCTCTACTTCACTGATTTCCAAAAGCTTTGGACGGACGAACGATTCTTCGGTGAGATCCTTTAATGCTTAGATGACGTCGTATGTACATTGACACTCCTTTGTTTAGCACAACTTCCCCCCCAGTCTCATCTGGATCGTCAGCCCTCCGATGGCACTCTCGTTGGAGATGTCCTGGCGGTTGCCACAGAGCTCGTTGGACATGCATATCCCCTTGGAACGCTCTCCGATCCTGTCCAGCTTTCAAAAGATCTTGAAGTGTACGAAGTGTTGACTCAGGCGAGTACTTCCATGTCCGGCATATTATCAGCCATTGAGAATACAATTGTGTACAGATCCTACCCGTCTTATCCAAGCAGTCGTCCTTCTTTTGGGAGCGTGCAGCCCGTCCGTTGGCCTCTCAGCTTGCAACGGCTAAATACCCCATTCGCTCCCAAGCAAGCCACTTGATTGTAAGCTTTCTGGCTTTTTGTGTCATGGTAGCTTTTACATACCTTCCCTAGTTCTGGTGGGCCCGCATAGGTGGGCTGATGGGTGTCCCCGTTCTTGAAGATAGAGTTGGATGTCAAGAAGTCTCCGCTACCACTGATGGCTCCAATATTGAATTCTCCTGGTCCATTCCGAACAATACCGACCCTCTTCATGAATCCAATAGGAGAGTGCGGTTCTCGATCGACCCTTATCATCCAGAGGGTGGATATCGAATGGCCGGAGGCGGTATCCTCAATTACCTTCTCACTGAAGAGGGCAGTATGGGTCTCATCAAACCCGAGCCTGGGTCCAAGGAATGGAAAAACAAGATTGAGAAGTGGCTTTTCCCAGACATAGACGACACCGAGACATGTGTCGACGGTTCAACCTACGGTGTTGGTAAGCATATTGACTGCTCCATGGTTCGGAAACTCTCTTGACCTTTGTTTAAGCTTTTGATATGGCCCCGACTGGGGCTATAAACTTGAAGTTGTACTATGTGCCACCGTTGCCTCCAGCACCTGGCGTCGAGCCAACCACTCGCGTTACTCTTTACCGTAGGGAGGAGAATCTAGAACCCATGAGACGTCTTTTCAAGGAGCTTCACCCTTCTCTCGAAGCCCCCTTCCAAGCCCTTCACGACTATATGACCCTTGATGCCAGTGGGAAAGACGCAGCAATGAAGATGGGGATCGTTGCCTTCGACATAACGAAGCCCGAGAAAAACCGACTCAAGGTATTTGCTTATCTATCCTCATGGCTATTCGTACTTGGCTAATGTGCATGCATAGGTTTACCTCAGGGCGGATAGGAAGAAGCTGAAGGACATTATCTCCGATATGACTCTGGGAGGAAGAGTTGCTGGCCCGAGAATCGACGATGCCATGAAAAACCTCTCAAGGTTTTTCATGCACCTTTTCCCGTATGCGAACGAGGAAGATCCAGAGCTCAAAATTATCAACCCTTATGGCCCGAACCCTGGCGGAATTCTAGGCAGAAAGGGAATGCACATGATTTATTACTACGAGTTCTTCATTGGGGAGCCTGTCCCATATTCCAAGGTTCTAGCCACTTTTCACCCATTCCTGCGTTTCTCATTCTTTTTGTTTTTGTGATAGATTTACTTTTTCATGGATGCTTTGAGCAAAAATGATTACGAAACGGCCAAATCCACGGAGACGTTCTTGAAGGAAGCTGGTAAGCCTGGAGAGGAAGGCTGGATGGTGGACGCCCTTGCCCATGCATAGTAAGTTGATTTAAATTTTTACTCGACGTTTCTAATATACTTTCATTAGCTCTCATCGTCCTTTGGAGAAAAGAAATGGGCTTCATACAGCAGTTGGCTTCGCCATGAAGCCACGGGGTTGGGAAGTCATCAATTATTACACCCCCGAGTTTTATGCACCTGAGAGAGTGTAAAAAATTTTAAGACGAACTCAGACAATGCAATGGAGTGTTTATCGATATCCCTAGCATGGCGTTCAATGACGAAGTAACAGTCGATTGATGAACGGTGGCTGTGCGATTTTTTTCTCCTTTGATGTCAACGTTCAAGTTCGATTTTGCTCTCGACGACGATGATGTTGACTCTGAGCTCTCTTCACAACTCTATGATTCCTTGAATATCTCTACCTCAATCAATTCAGATCGCTCGCCGTCAAACGAAATTAGCCAAGATGCCTGCACCGAAATACCGTTGGATAGGCTTGTATGTCTTCACGATTCATTGGCGGTACGTTACTGACGGTGTCTCGTGAGACAAGTAGCTTGAATGCCTCCCAAATGTGCTTTCGTATTCTCCGATTGGAATTCCTATCCTTCCTTCGGGGAGCTCAGCTGCGACGCCTAACATAACGCTATATCGGCGCGACCTTTTTGATGCTCGATTCCAGTTGATCGCGCAAGAAAATGTTACGAACGATCCGCACGAAGCTTCTTCAATCATAGCCAAAGATGCATTGACTTTCGTCGAGGCACCTTCAGACCTCGTTCCTGGAGTATATGAAGGTGGTCTCAAGACATGGGAATGCAGCGTTGATCTTGCAGGATACCTCGCAGGGCTTGGTCCTAAATTGAAGGCACACGGAAAACGTATCATAGAAGTATGTTCCAGAGATTTTCACGTCATGGTGTAGCTAAAGTAGATCACAGATAGGATGTGGAACAGCTGTGCCGGTATCGTTCCTACTTCAGCAGATTTTTTCGTCACCACCCGAAGAAGCGCTAGACACCGAGATTCACTTACAGGACTACAATGCCTCTGTGCTTGAGCTTGTATCTTTCCCAAATGTCCTTCTTGCATGGTGTACGTTTACCTCCTCTCATCGTCGATCTTGTACTCACGTCGTTGCTGCTAGACACCTCCCCTGCTGCATTGTCGTTCCGGGCTTCCCAGCCGCCAGAAGAAGAAGACGAAGATGCCAATGAATCAGACTTGCCAGTATCAGGGGACCTTTTCTCCACACCCGCGTTGAAGTCTGCATTCCTTGCATCCTTGGACACTTACAAACTTCGGTTGCGATTCTTTTCTGGGTCATGGAGCTCGTTTCCTGTCGCCTCGTACGATGTTGTCCTCACGAGTGAGACCATATACAGAAGCGAAAGTCTCTCACCGTTGCTTGCTTTGCTCAAGGGAGCCGCTGCCTCTGATGAAGAGACGGAACATTTATGTCTAGTAGCTGCTAAAGTGCTCTACTTTGGTGTTGGAGGAGGAGTTGAGGAGTTCGTGGATCGTGTAAAAACGGAGGGTGGAGTAGTGAACACCGTTTGGGAGATCGCGTCTGGTGTTGGGAGGCGTGTAATGTCACTCAAATGGGCTTTGTGAAGTTTCTGCTTTCCCCTCAATTATCGACATACAACAGGCAGCTGTCTCCTTACGAGTTTCTACTTGTTCCCTCCAGACACTACCTTCTAGATGCGCTCAATCGCGCCAAGATCCCAGTTTCCCTTACCCCGTCTACTTACCTTTCTTGTCGTCAGGGAAGTGACGCCGCTCCAGGGCGCGTTTATAGAACATTACCAGAGTTTTGTACTTACTTGTACTACCAAGCCTTGGTCCTTGGATGTACTTACTTAAGTACTCAATAATTATGATAATTTCTGGCATCGCGTACCTCAGCCTGTCGCGCAAAAATGTGGCGCCAACCACGTGCGTGGTTCAATGATCATTGTGTCCTAGTTTGGGCAGCTTTCTTCCTCACCCTTGTTACCTTGTACCGCCTGTCGAGCCAATAAGCCCTGAACAAACCTGGAATAGGCCAAGCACTTTCCTCATTAGCATTGCAAGGCGTTATAAAGGGGCATCAAGCTCTCAACGTGCAGAGCAATGCGTCTTTCTCCCATTCTCATACTCCTTGCCAGTGCCAGTTTACCTACCACCCTTGCTTGGGGTGCGGCTGGTCATGAAATCGTCGCGACGATAGCCCAAATATACCTCCATCCTACGGTCTTGCCAGCCGTCTGTGATATCCTCAATTTTACCTCTACAAACCCTAACGAGCCTCTATGCCATTTGGCGCCTATCTCGACATGGGCCGACCGCTTGAGGTTCAAGATGCGATGGTCTTCTTCATTACACTACGTAGGTGGTGTTGGTGACCATCCACCACAGCTCTGCAAATTCCCCGGCGCAAAGGGATGGGAGGGAAACCTGAACGTTCTAGGAGGCATTAGAAACACAACCAACCTCCTCGAGGAATATGTCCAGGGCAAGAGTTCGATCACAACCGCGAATGAGGCACTTAAGTTCCTCGTCCATTTCGTTGGAGATATGCATATGCCTCTTCATCTCACTGGTCGCGACCGTGGCGGAAACTCGAACAAGGTTAAATTTGGACAGAGAGTAACAAGTATGTTGGCCTGATATTCTTTGAAGATCTTGTTTAATTATTTTTTCAGATCTTCACTCCGTCTGGGACGGCCTTCTTATAGCAAAAGCCATCCGTGAAACGCCTGCCAACTATTCATATCCCCTCCCTTCGCGACAAATCGAATCTGCCCTACGCGGCACTATCTATGACTCATACGTGCGTCGCATCATGTGGGAAGGCATTCTATCCCAATGGTCTTCAGAACTCTCGGATTGGCTAACTTGTCCAACCACCTCCTTCACCCCGCCCTCATTCTGGCAGAAAGTCCTCTCCGGTTTCACATTTGACCCCACTGACACAGACGACGATAGTCTCTGTCCTTATCACTGGGCTCAGCCGATTCATGCGCTCAATTGTGATCTCGTCTGGCCGAAAGAGTTGGATGAACCTCCGTACGACAGTGGCACGACTGTTTGGACCTCTGATGACTTATATGACGACCATGATCATGATGCTCATGACCTGGTCGAGGAGGAATATGCTCCTCCTCGTAAACCTCGTCAACCTCCTGTACCGCTTCTGCAACTGGATACTCCTAAATACGCCGGCGTCATTAAGGATGACCTCGTTATAGAGAAGCTGCTTGCCCAAGCTGGGGTCCGTCTTGCAGCTGTATTAAATTCGCTTTTTGCGGATCATGGAGACGAGATTAGAGGCGATCGAAAGCTTATGATTAATAACTTGTAGAATAACGATTATAGCTTGATATCGAACATTGTAGGATATTCCGTTAAGGATAGAGGAACTTGCAATTGCTACGAGCGAGCTGCTGGCTGTTTTTTTTTTTTCTTCTCATCCCATTCATTTCGATAGTGTATTAACGTCACCACTAGTGTCTGTCGTTATCAAGACATAAGCTTATAACGAACGCAAACACCGCAGCGACTGTACATACGTGTTCCAAAACCAACAGACACGCATAACCCTCCTTACAGACTTGAAGTGGAACCCAAAACACGACGATTACATCACTCCTTCTTGTCTTCGATCTTCAGGCCAGCTGAGAGAAGGTCAGCAAGATCGTCGATTTCACTCTTAGTTCGGACGCCATGATCGATGTTCTTTCCGTCTTCCAGGGACGGTGCTGCGACAAATCTAACCTCCTTCTCTGCATCCACAGCATCACCATGAACATCCAGAGTATTGTCCGAATCATCGTCATCCAACAATAACTTCCCCCCTCTATCTTCCAAACGCTTGGCCAACTCATCCAATATTTCATTATCATCCAAATCTTCGTTCACCGCCAAGTCAAGTAGGGTCAAAGCTGGCAGGTGTGTATCGAATATGTTGTTCAAGATGCGATACTCCGATGTGGCCAAATCGATGTTTTCCAGTATGAGGGTGTGAAGATGTGGGTGGGGCGTATCCGACAGAGCGTTGATAATTTCTCCACATCCTTCAGAAGATGGCCCACTATCGGAGATGTCCAAAAATTCTAACAAGGGTGCAGCACGTATGACATCGGCAACAAAGTGCCATCCTCGTCTGTCATGGTCTTCCGTCGACGTATGGTCGAATACATGTGCCGTACAGTCCGTGATGCTTAAGTGGCGTAAGCTTTGACAACTTTTTAAGCCTCGGGCGATGGCGATAACGCCAGGCTCAAAGAACCCATTGTTTGCCTACAGTGGGTCTCTCTGAGCATTTTGATGTCAAAATCAGAAAGAAAAAGTACCTACAAGCTTGACCTTCTGCAAGTTTTTATGAGCTGCTAGAACCTCTCCCCACAAAGAGGCAGAGCCGTCTTTCAAGAGATTTCTTCGTAGTAGAAGAACTCGAAGGTTGGACGGGCGATTCAGCCTCTCACTAAGTTGAGCCAATTCCAGTAACGCTTGAGCAACGACATTTCCTGCTTCAGGTGAGAAACCGTTGTTGTTCAGTTTCAGAACCTGAAGAGAGACGTGCTGAGAAAGAAAGGGAGCCAGGATTGGAGCGACACGAGTTCCAAATGCATTATTGCTAAAGTCAAACTCTACAAGTTGTTTGCATTGAGTAAGAGCATCACAGATTGCTGATATAGTTGGCGGCACTTCTTCGATGGAACGGTTGGTGATTATATCGGAAAGATTGGCGACCTGCGTTGTGGAAGGATCCGTCATCATCACAGGTCAACCGAAACAAATGCCCTAGAATAATCACCCTGAGCAGGGGCATTTGCTTAATCAAAGCACCCAACTCTACTCCAGCTGAGGATCCCAGAGTATTGCCAGACATGACGAGCTCTTCAACTCGTGCAAGATCCACATCTTTGAAAAGCTTCTGGATATCTTCTGGCGTGTCTAGTCGAAGCTGCCGATCTTTAAAGGAAATGGACAGGAGATCTGACATTACTTTGAGAAAATGGAGTTTGAGGAGAAAGGATGGTACGAGATTAAGTACTTGGAGGCACTGGGGTTGTTGTTGTTGTTGCTATTTACGGTAAGATCTGATCGATTTGATCGCTCATCATGTTTTTCTTGATGGGAAGACGGCTTGTGACAACTTGTCCCAAACCTACAACACTCTGTTCTCCGCCATGCACTTTTTTGTTTTACCACTTAGAGCCTCTGATGACCTCTGCCAGGGCTATGGTGTGGCAATGTGGCGCTTTACGACCCTTGTGAATGAGCATTGTTGAAGCTCAATGGCCAATCGCAGCGTGGTCCCACCAGGCACAGCTCTTCCCATGGATTTACTGTCAACCACGAGATAGAAAAGAAATGGATGTCAATTTACCTCGTGTATTGGATCAAATGCACCTTAGGGAGATCTCTCACAGACATATTTGTTGAGGTTTCGGTGCCAATCGATAATCTTTGGCTCTCAACTAAGCTGCCCGGTGGCACTCGATATAACGCATGGCAATATGGCAATCTGAACTCCTGTCCTGGCTGTCCACAACATCAGCTGTAGATCCGCTTGAGCCAAGTCCATTGCTTATCATGCTGAACACGTAATTTGACCAGAACAGACATTCAAACCTTTCCTGTGAACATCCATCCTCTCCTGGCCCTCATCAGGTAATCTTTGCTTCCAGTTCCGTTATCTTTCTCTCGCCCAAATCCACGTTCACAGTTCACGGATCCATTACAATTGCTATATAATTGTGGCGAGAACACACGCATGCTTTTCAGGACCTAGCAATCATGTCTCTTGAAAAAGTTACAACCGATACTGAGAAACTCGAGCATGGCTCATCCCATAGCGGCAGCGATAGGTCGGACATTGATCTTCTCTCTTACCATGAGAAGAATGCTGGTCGTCTGATTGTTGACCCACAGTCAGTTCCATCATATTCCATCCTAGATTCTAATGGACTGTCTTATGCAGAGAGGCGAAGATAGAGTTAGGGGAGCACATTGCTTCACAGCTCAAACTGACCAAAGATGGGACAAAAATCCTTTGGCCCCAGCCTACCGATTCGCCAGACGACCCTCAGAACTGGAGCGACAGACGCAAGACCATCCAGCTGATTATCATTACCCTTGCCGCTATCGTCCCTGACTTTGATTCAGGCATTGGTGTGTATTTCTTCTTTTTATTCGACGAAAATTTGATTCACGGCGACGTAGGGATCGCCGCGATATTTGCACTTGCGACTCAATATAATACAACTACTTTTGTCATCAACAACCTGACATCAAAGTGAGTGCGGGAATTGTTTGTACCACAGAAGTATATTCTGAATGGCGTCAGTTGGAGCATCTTTTTACTCGGTTGGTAAAATCGTGACTTGGGTCAACGACTTCACATCTTATTCTTTGCAGGTTGGGGTGGCCTCTTTGCCGTCATGCTAATGCGTCGCTATGGGCGACTCCCTATTCTCTTCTGGTCTCAGGTAATTCTCAAGTGTGAGTTGACCGCTCCGCAATGGCTCACGCCTGTCATACAGGTGCTCGCCCTTGGATTTCTCGTGGGAGCCACTTTTGCACCTACACTTAAGACATTCACAGGCGCGTCTACCTTTCTTTCCCGTGACATTTCATAACTCCAGCAACACAGCCATGAGGTGCCTGACAGCTTTTTTTGCGTGAGGATCGTTCTTTCGGATTCTCAACTTCTACCTGACTTGGAATCTAAAACAGCACTGCCCCTCAAGTCACGGTAGGCATGCATGGTAAGGTATTCATAGTCCTCTGACAGGATCTATCTAGGGCCTCTATGTCGTCAGTGATATGTACCCTTTCCATCTACAGGCTCGGAAGGTCCGAAGCCTTGATGTTATGGTCTGATAACCTTACTGAGATCATTCTTTTGTATTCATAGCTAAATATCTGGACCATGGGATTCATCATTTCCCCCTTCCTTTCCCCGTTCGCTTTCGGATTTCTTGTAGCACGAACAAGCTGGCGATGGGCTTATGGCATCGGATCGATCTACTCAGCAATAGTCGTAGTTTTGATTGTTCTCTTTGGAGAAGAAACGTGAGTGAGGTTCATCCTCGACACCATGATCCGTATTAAACCAACCTTCATAAGGATGTTTGACCGTACCATCAAGCCAATCCCTGAGCGTCCCAGTCAAGGCTTGCGTTACCGCATAGAAACCCTTATTGGAATCACTGGTCTCAAGATGGCAAAATTTCGTACATCCTGGAAGGAAGCTGTCCTCAGCCCGCTCAATGTTGTCTGGCGGCCACATTTAATGATGATCCTCTGGTTCGAAGTATGGGTTGCTTTGCTACCATTGGTCAACCAAAGTTAACTTTGCCCCTCTTTAGGCGATGGTCTTCGGATTTTCTATTGGTATCAATGTACGGAACATGGTTTCGCCATGCGGATCGAGAGACATTTACAAACGAGGTCGTTTTTATTTTAGACCACAAATGCCGTCTTTCTGGGTTCGCCGCGCCCTGTAGGCTATGCTTTTGGGCCGTTTGCAATCGCTGGAGGCTATGGAACACCAATCGTGATTATCCACCGCGATATTGGTACTCTGACCTTTGATGCTTCATCTAAAACCTTATTAGGTGTCCGTTGTAATTGGAGAGCTCGTGGGCCGTTATCTGAATGACTGGATCATGAACTGGAGTATCAGGAGGAATAAGGGAGTATTCGAAGCAGAAAGCCGTCTTTGGTATGTATCCGTTTTAGCTTCGATTTAGCGTCTGTTAAACTTTGGACCATTTTCAGGGCATGTTATCTTGCTGTGCCGTTGTACATCTGTGGCTTCATTACCCTGGGTGCAGCTTTCCAGAAGCATTTGAGCGTGGGTGCCCTGATTATGGGGTGGGGGATCGCAGAATTGGCGGTCATGATAAATACTGTTGCAGTCTACGCGTATTGCAACGATTGCTTCCCAAAGCAAAAGGTAGGGTTCTGCAATATTTCGAGGCCCTCGTTGCTCATAATTCTACTAGGGAGAGATTAGCGCACTAATTAATCTTGCTAGGACACTTGGAGGCTCGTCGATCTATTCTTAATTTCAAATCGTTGGTAACACTTTGTTATAACGCCACAGGATTCAGTGTCGCATATTTTCAGGTACCATGGGCCACAAAAAATGGGGCTATCCAAACCTTTGGAGTGGAAGCCGCGTAAGCCAATCACAAATTACAGTGAACACATTCGTTGATGACTCTATTTAAGCATTGTGACAGGCTTGTTCCTAATCGTTGTCCCATTGTTGCAAATCAAGGGACGGCGCCTGAGGGTAAGTCTTCCGTTTATATGGCCTCGATCGCCCAAACCATAATTTTTTTTACCTTTAGTATCGGGGTCTTCCTTGGACAATAAGAATATAAATATTTGGCTTGGTTCAATCTTGAAAATGTCTATGTGATCACACTACCTTGTTAAATCCAAAGCCCAAGCTGTCATTATCAATTATCATAAAATTGAACACACATGTGAACACATGTTCATGAGGTAGAATAGATCTCGATTTTGAAATTTTGAAATTGACCCCGTCAGAAAAAAATCTCGAATTAGGACAGTCAAAATCAACATTGAATGTGCTGAATTACAGCTTGTTTTCACATGCCTTGATCAATGATCACAACTTTGCAAATAAAGTCGGTCGATGACGCACCTCACCATCTCCAGCACACCAAGTACAATGAATATCTTCGTCGTTTTGATTGCTCTTCTTGCCTGGCCTCTCTGCTTAGTCGTTGCCCAGCCTTCTCAAGTTGAGACTATCCGTGTTGCCTATCATGAGTTAGGATTGCGCGTCCGAAATGCTGTGCAAGCCCATGTTGGAGATTTTCAGCTGTGCGACCGTCAACGTCGAATTGCTGCTCAATTTCTCACTACCATTGAGCTGGTCTGTTATTTCTCCGTTATTTATCAGGAAGACCATATGACAATCTTTCTATTCCAGCATGAACATGCATTTGACTCGATTGAATACACTACCATTTGTACTGGAATACACTCAATGATTGAAGCACTTGACATTGCCGCCACTCAATCTCAAGATCCTCCCACAATTCCACCACTGCTGACAACACACACCATACACAGTGGCCGCCGAGGCAGGCCCAAAATTGAAATCAATGTCGACATATTAGCTCAAGCTCTCGAATATCGTGGTTCAACACATTTAGGATCAGTTTTTGGCTGTTCATCACGCACTGTACGACGGCGAGCACTTGACAATGGCCTTGCTCAACCAGGCCCTCCTGTTTACATCACATACGAGGATGAAGAATCTGGAGAGCTTCTTCGATGGTATTCTTCAAGCACTCCTACTATGTCCACTCTATCCAACGATGAATTGGATGCTGCAGTTAGAAGCATCTTGGAAGTTTTTCCATCCTTTGGAAGGCGGATGATCACAGGTCATTTGCGTCATCATGGCCATCGTGTATCTCGTGAGCGCTTGCGTCAATCTTATGAACGTGTAATGGGCGCCCCTGCTGCTTTGACTCACCGAGTCATAGAGAGGCGTAGATATCATACAGCAGGACCAAATTCTCTCTGGCACCACGATGGCCAGCATGGTAAAGTGATTTACATTGAACTAGTTAACATCAACTCACTCTTGGTACAGGGCTTATACGATGGCGAATTGTCATCCATGCATTTATTGATGGCTTTTCCCGCCTTGTAACTGGCATACAAGCAAGTGATAATAACCGTGCTGAGACCGTCTTCAACTTGTTTAATGAAGCCATTCACACTCATGGGATTCCAAGCCGAGTTCGGGGCGATCATGGTGTTGAAAATTTGCTTGTTGCAGAATTTATGGAATCAAATTTTGGTGTTTTGCGAGGCTCGTACATCTGGGGACGGTGAGTTGAGTTCACCCTACATAGTCACACGTCTCTCCTCACATGTTCTACAGAAGCGTCCATAACATTAGAATTGAACGTTTGTGGGTTGACGTTACCAGAGCCTTTGGCGTCAAGTGGTACAATTTTTTTTCCGATCTCGAACTCCATGCTGGCCTGGACCCAAATCAAGACACTCACATATGGCTTCTTCACACATTGTTTTTGCCTTCACTAAACCAAGATGCGATGGAGTGGGCAGAAACATGGAATAGACACAACATTCGATTTGAAGACGAACGTGACCGGAGTCCTCGTGATATGTTTTTCTTTGGAGTTCTGCAGCTGGGATTACGAGGAGAGAGTGGAATCGTAGAGCCAATCAATGAAGATGTTGATGATATCGCTGCATATGGTGTTGACTGGGCAGATCTAGCTGATCGTTCTCTGCTTACACACCATACACAAAGGAATCCCAATGGAGAGGAGCTCCTGAATTCGAATGGAAATACTCGGCAGCCGGAACATCTAGCATTGGTGGAAATTCCCTCCTTTGAATGTCCTTTGACCGATGAAGAGGCAGAAATCTTTGGGGAGGCAATCATAAGTATTCCTCAGATAGCGTCTGGCACTCGAGATATGATTGAACGTCGATCATCATGGGCTCAAGCACTAGCATTACTCAATGTATTTTTATCAGTATAGTACAGACTCTTAACGGGTGTATGCGTTCTATATAACATGTGTGAGAGTGTTTCAAGAATGAGTAAAGAATGACTGCTCACCACTACGTTCGTAATTGTTGCCTTAATTGCGTCCAATGTTGTCCTTAATGGGAATGGAAACTTTCTACTATCTTGAAGGTTCGCCCCTCGACTCCACTCTCCTTCTGATGAAAGGACATCTTTCCCCATGGTTTCAAACACACCTGTTGGCCTTGCTGTATCTGGTTCCAACCGAGTAAACCATCTTGAAACTTTGCAGAGAAGATGTTCGACAAATATTGCGCCAAAACCCATGTCGGCCTTGTCTTCAGCTGTCATAAAGGAGTCCAAGTGGTTGTAAACTGACATGAATGCCGATTGAACTGATATTGTAGTGGTAAGATTGAATCCAAGTTTCTGTAAGCCGCGAACTGCACCCAAATCTTTATTTCGAGATATCCAAGTAGCAACGTCCAAGGGTTCGGGAGGCAAAACAATCCCTAAGAAAACAAGATTGTTTGCAAACTGGAGACATGTGAGCCCTTTGCCAAATGGAGTGAGCTCAGCGCTTTGAACCATTTCCAACGCCTCTTTCCAGGTGTGCCTATAGCCCGTATATGTTTCAGGATCTTGGCCAAGCATGGGCCCAAGGAATCCTGCCCACAGGTCCGATATCTTCTGTGAAAAGTATGGGTCAAACTTTTCATGCAGAGAAAGCCGTCGACTTGGCTCATTGTGCTTTTTTGGCAAGACAGGCTGCGCACTCAGCCATGTTGAAGGGGTACCCCAGATACGTTGGTCGTCATACGCAAGTTTTTCTGATGAGGTGTTGTTGAGCTGAATTTGATTTTGAAAGCGGCTGACCATTTGTTCAACATTGTCAGCAAAGAACCGTCCGTAATGAGCTTGTGTGTTGGCAAGAAAGCCACGCGTCACAGATCCCTGGCCTGTTCCCATAAAGCTAAGTATGTTTGCCAATCCCAAAGGAGCTGTCACTTCCTTCCCAGGAAGATGTTTAAGTAAAAGACTTGTGGCCTCATTGAATTCTCGAAAGGGATCCGTCTGATCGGGGTTGTATCTTATAGTTGTGTTGAGAGTGGGATGCAGCCCAGTTAAAACTCGAAATAGTTTATCATGAACAGGTGGCCGTTGACGTTTGCGTGCTAGAGCTTCTCGCAAAATCAAAGCTGGAAGGGCAAAAGTGGGAGTAGCATTGGTGGGAAATAAGCCTTGGCAGATGGACGCCGGATTGAGGTTTTGGATGGCCCGAGGCTGCTGAGTATTTCGTGACTTTCCTGAGGACTTTTGGTTGTTTGACGGAGGATTTAAAGATGATGTGTGTGAACGCTCCCCTCGATGAAGGTCAGATATTTCCTCTTGCACCACCTCTGCAAGGTTATGAGATGCTTCAATGATTTCTGGCTCCTGCTTGAGGCGTTCCTGTATATATTCCAATACTGGGGCAAGTGTGCCGCCTGAGCTGTTAACAATTTTTGCTGCAATTCGATCTTCTTTTCCTGATGAGGAATAATCAAAGATGTTGCCTGGGCTGGTGAGAAGCTGTTGAAGAGCAGAACATGCAAAGATGTCATCGCTACCACAAGCCTCTGCAATGCATGCCAAAATTGCTCCACGGGTTACCGCACGACCAATGATGAGCTTATCCTTTGTGGAACCACGACGTGAGCTATTGCAGGCATCATCCATAGATTTAAGGTGAGGCAAAAGGATGTGGTCCTCGAAGGTCTGCTTTAGACAAGTTGCGCTTCGAAGATATACATCTTCAAGCGTCTTTTTGACTGTGACGATGGTGGGAATAGGAAAGGTGCCAGGACTGGGAAATGATATAAGACCGTAAAGATCTTTAGGTAACTGTTTCAAGTCTGAACGAGGAGGCCCGGTGAGAATCTTGCTTGACTGTGGTGGTGTCTTGCCTTTCTGCTTCAATGTCTGGACAGAAATGGCATATTGAACGATATGATCCACCAAGTCAGCAAATGAGGGGGAGTATTGCTGAAGGCCGGCATATCCAGACGTTTTGTGGATGTAAAGAAGATTAGACACCAGCGTTTCAGCATCCTGGGTGACCCAGTAATAGACCACTATCAAGGAGCGGCTCAGCTTCCATCGAATAGCCCGAGTAAGTATATCGTTTACACGCATTGCTGCCGCCAGCATGGGCAAGCCAGAAACCGAATGGCAAACCCGCTCAAAGCTGAAAGCCAAGCGTAATCCAGTTTCTGACGTCTGAACCATTGAGGTCTGAATATCCAGGTGTTGCTGGTTCTGCTTCAAAATAAGAGTAAAGGCGTCTTGGATAGAAGATTTCATTACAGAGCGAAGGTCTCTCTTCATGCTCCCCGATTGAGCGGTCTGCAGAGCGGTCAAATCTAGACGAAGCTTCTTAGCATCAAGGATGTTGTCAAGCAGCTCAAGCTTGCTGGCTAACGCTAAAGTGCTAGAGGACTTGGGGTTGTACAACTCCTGGTGATGGTCGTTATAAGGCAATTGCTTCTCATACTCCCGTAAGAGATGAACACAGTTCCTATAAACTCTTATAAGCAGTTCCAATGATTAAGCAAACGACTCACTGCAAGTTATCTTCCACCTCCCATGTTGTTTCATCATAACCTAGCCACTTGATTTGCCACTCGTAAACGTCATCCTTGATTGAGAATTTAGAATTATGAACGAATGATATAACCAAGCTTACTTTGCATAGCCGCCGGTCTAAAATTTTCTCTACTTCATACTCTTCCTCATCTTTTTCTGTCTCTATAGTATCTCCCTTCTTTGCCTTCTTTTTTTTTGATCTGCCCTTTTCCTGGTCGCTATTGGAGTCGGTATCCATTTCCTCATCTTGCTTTCTCTTGCCCCGACATGCTCTCACAGGTCGCTTGGACTCAGACGCATCTTGGTTGTCCTCATTTAAAGCTTCCAGAGGTATATTACTGGGTTTGGTCTGAAGATGTTGGAAGGTAGTTTGGTTCGATGAAGTGGTGTTTGTCGCTCGAATCTTTCGATAAGTTTTTAGCTCATTGCGGGTGATATTCATATGGGTAGAAGAACATTCCAGCTGATACCAAGCATGGTAGCCTAGCTATTTGCGTATATGATTAGCCTCGGTTACTGGGTTTAGAGGAAGTGGCTGCATGGTGAACGTTTCACCCGTGGAGGGATTGGTGGTTTGAATGCGACTCATTAAATGATCAAGATCCATGTTTAGCTCTGCACCAACCGACTGGAGTCCGTTCCAAAAGGACGCAACAAGTTCGCGCACAAGACGATTGGACTTTGCTTCAAAGCCACCTAGAATAACTTCACCATGAGAGGCAAAATTGGTTTGCATCTTTCGATGCGGCTGCGCAGTAAGATTGCCAAACGGGTTATGCGGCATCATGTTTAGCCCCGCTGAACGCTGAAACGCAGCTTGAGAAGGATAACAAACATAGCCAACCCGATTTTGAGGTCCAACTAGATTCCAGGCTGGAGAAACACAAGAGCTGATCCAGTTGTTGTGATCCTCAACGGTTTCTTGTGGGGCAAATCCACCGTGAGGGTCGTTACCCTTAAAGCAAAGGGCTATATACCAAACGTCGTGTTCTTGTATATAGAGTCCAGGTCTTGTCAATAGAAATGGTCCAGGGTCAGCATCTGAAGCTGGTTAGCTCCTGCTTTATCGTACTGGAAAGCACTTACTAGGCCCGGCACGTAAGAAAAGATGAAAGACAGTCCACAATCCATGGTAGTCTCCTCCGTCGACGTGAATCCTGGCTTGAAGGTGACCAATGTAGACCTCCAACTTGTCTCCTAATGACGATACATTAATCTGGCAGCTAGTGCCAATGTGTGGCTCTAGTCCTCCAAAAGTCACGACGTTATTGTCAATACAGAGAAAGTTGACCATTTCCCACTCAAAGCAGGAAACACATTTTGGGAGAAGAAGGCAGGTTAACTTTTGCAATGCTCGAAGGGTTCCTCCAATCTGGGCCTCTGCTTCAGGTGTATTAACCTGGACAGCTGGTGCAACAACACCCTGCCCTTCACCCTTGATGACAGTAGTAGCGATGGAGAAAGAGCCGTTCCCTCCAGCTGTTGTTTGATTGGAACGATCATTCTGCTTCAACATAAGATCGTAAATGGGAGGCTGAGCTGCTGATGTTTCTGACGATGGACATCCCCAAGTGTATTGAGATAATGAAATGGTCAAGGCAAGGATTTCCTGGTAATCAGGATAGATCTTCAACGATTCCAGAGTTTGTAGACACGCCTGAGTCTGAGGACGTGTTGGATCTCCGTCTAGGAAATACACAAACGGCACTCCAGGAATCATCTGCACCATTGCTGGAAGGGGCTCCGCCTTAAACCTTCCATCAACATACGTTGGTTCCACGTTTGGAGGAAGGGACAGATTCAGAAGAGCCTCTCTATGCGTGGCTAGAGCAGACAGACGATAGGTGGCAGCATAGATATAGCCCCGGCTGTACTGGTTGGTGGAAACTAAATGATAGACAGGTGAAAGAGGATAGTTGTGATTTTCATCGTGCTCTGGCAGTGGAGGTGGCTCAAGAGTAACTTGCTCAGGGATAGGCAAGTCACTGGATATGTTGTAGGTAAAATCCTCCAAAGGAGGCTTTACAGGAATAATATGTTCTGAAGGGTGATGACTTTGACCTAGCCTGACTGGATGGCTGATTTCAGATGCTGAGATAGCGTTGCTAGCAGGAGCTGGCTGAGATGGAGGACTGATTGAGATCCCCAAAGGTTGTATTTCAGACAAGGTAGGAATAGAACAGGTAGGAATATGGAACACATCTAAGAATTTCTAAGATTAATATATAATAGCAAAGAGAAAATGAGGAGGCAGCCTTACTGGTAGTCGTCATGTCGATTCAGTGTTGAAGTTGATATTGCTGACTAACCTACGAGCAAATCCTGTCGGCTCAGGCCTGAACCGACAGATTTTGGTTGTAGGTTAGTCAGCAACTATGCACTGACTTCAAACTTCAATTTCTTTTGAGGTCAGTTCTGCATGGATTTACCTATTTTGACTCTCATTCTCCTCTATTTAGGTCTCAGAAGGCAGCCCTAAATTTGCTTCTGCCCACTGTATCTGGTTGTGGAGGTGGATGGGTCAGGGGGAGGAATCAGGTAGAGATGGGCCAGGTAAGTCAGTTCTCATAGATTTCTCTATTTCTTCACTCATTGCCTGCTGTTTAGGTGCCAGAAGGCAGCCCTAAATT
>JABAJW010000026.1:0-52473 GCA_018855395.1 Arthromyces matolae | reverse complement strand
AGAAACAAGGATGTTGCGAAGTGCGCTCTCACGTACAGCACCAGCGGCATTGTCTCGTCGCGCTCCTCTCGCCGTACCAAGACTGATTCGTCCTGCGCTCTTCATTCGATATGAAAGCACAGCAAGGGGTGATACCGTGCCCTCCAGTCCTGAGAGACACACGACCGATGGGAGCCAACCTTCGATGCAGACTAAGTCGCCGGAAGATTTGGCCAGGGAAGAGGCGAAAAAACGTAGGAATGAAATGGAACACGATTGGGATGCAAAGGAAATATCTTACGAAGAGCTTAAACCTCGGACAGAAAGTCCCGAACCAGTGCGTACAATTTTTTTGTGAATCTGAGGCCATAAATAAATACCCAAGCAGGAGACTTACTTGATTGATGTCCGCGAACCCGACGAAGTCATACAGGGCATGATTCCCTCTGCCGTAAACTTGCCATTGTCTGAACTAGCAAACTCGCTTTACCTGAGCCCCGCTGCGTTCCTCGAAAAGCACGGCTTCGAAAAGCCACCCAAGACACAGCAACTCATTTTTTACTGTAGAAGTGGAAAACGCAGTTCGTCTGCTAGTGATATTGCTAAAAGGAACGGATACACCAAGTAAGAGCCCCCCTTTCTAAAATTGTGAGGAGATGTGTTAATGTCTTTTTCGTAGTATACTCAACTACAAAGGATCATGGATTGAGTGGTTGAAGAAAGAAAATTCTCAAAAGAAGTAGATAGAGTACACTCCTGAATATATGTAGTCGGCATATACCGATCGCTGACCAATCCAGCAAATCCTCCAAATACACAACTTACTACCTACCTTTTGGCGTTTGCCTTGGAGCTACGCGTTATGATTTTCGAGCCTTCAACAGCTTCACATCTAAAGCCATGGCTTGTCAGGACTTTGGAACCAATGTATGTCTAGCAATGTTTTTCTCCCAAGTTTTCGCACCTCACACTACCACAGTTGTGATGCTGAGCCAGGAGCGCTCGCTGACTATATTCTCGCTCTATTGAAGCATAACGTACCCGACGCTGAAATGAGAAAAGAACTAGCTCTTCAGCTTGACGAATTTCTAGAAAAGAGTACGTTTCTACCAAGTTCAGTCTATTATAAGTGTTAATATGACAATCCTAACAGCCGACTGCTCCTCTTTTATTGATACATTATTCACAGTGCTACGAACGAAATCATACTTGCCCTATTCTGCCGCCTCTCCCCCCCCACCATCTCCTCCTTTTGCATCAAAAAATCTGGATAACGGAATTCCGATTCCTTTGGATGCGCTATTATCACCGACGCTAGCACCAACACCAGAACGCAGCCTTAAAAGAAACATCGAGAATGATGAACGAGATGGACGTGCTCCAGCTAAAGGTCCACGATTAACGACCGAGGGACAGTTTTCCCGATATTCTAATGCCCAAGATGCGCGCAGTGAAACCCGATCCACTGGTGGTTGGAGTGGCCGAGGTGACCAGCGGCAGGGTGGAAGAGATAATAGAGCGGAAATGTTTGGCGCAGGCCTGGGTGGTGGTATGGTCATCCCCGGCATGATGATGCCAGCAATGACTTCGATGGGCCAAATGAATGGCCGTCGCTCACAAGTCTACCAACCTCCAGACCAGAAGAGGGGAATCTGTAGAGACTATCATAGTGCGTCCTTTTGTCGATATTGGTTCACTCTGCTGACACCCTTTTTCAAGACAACGGCTACTGTGCACGAGGTGCAACATGCAAATACAGTCACGGCGAAGACGCTGTCGTTCCAAATATGTTCCCATTAAACGCAATGCAATTACCCTTCATGTCCATGTTCCCCGGAGCTGGTAATCCTTTTGGTATGGCTGGTGGAATGGGGGCGGCGTATGATCCTCATGAGGCGCGGATGGATATGCGGCCCTTAGGTAATCGAAATCAGCGAGCTCCTTTGCTACCTCGAATACAGCAAGAGGATGGCAGTCAAGTGTTACCCACGACTGCGCCAGGCGAACTTCCCGTCATTCAAGACCTAACCCCATCCAATCATGGCACAGAAAAACCTCGAACGGTCGAGCAGACAGATCCAGAAACTACAAGTCCAACTCAAACTCCCCCTCTCCAGCTCCATCCACCTTCTTCCATCGCCTCGGAGTACGACGCCAACCCCACGTATGACAACCTGCAAAATGGCCAACCATACATGGCGATGAACTCTTCCGGCAAAGGAAGTCTGGATACACGGTTAGGTCACGCGAGTAGTCTCCGCCCAATACGAGGGCGCGGACGAGGGCGTGGGGGTACATTTGGGGGTGAAAACCCCAACTTCCGAACTGAACGTCGGAACGATAAAACTCTGGTGGTTGAAAAAATACCGCAAGATAAACTCACTCTTGAACACGTCAACGAATGGTTCAAGCGTTTTGGCACCGTCACTAACGTTGCCATTGACAGTATAAACGGCAAAGCTTTGATCAGCTTTTCCGATCATGATGAGGCGTATGCCGCCTGGAAGTCAGAGGATGCTGTTTTCAACAACCGGTTTGTTAAGGTATTCTGGCATCGACCAATGGAAGGTCACGGTTCCGTCGGTACGAGAATGTTGGCCGCTTCAGCGCCCTTGGTCGCAAAAATTGCGGCAAACGACAACCTCCCTGGACCTCCCATTACTTCTTCAAACACTTCTCATAAATCACCTCCGAGCTCTCTAGCAGCAAAACAGCAGCTTTTAGAGCAGCAGATTGCTGAACAGAAATCATTAATGGCGTCTTTAGATAAGGCTACAACGGAGGAAAAGAAAACAATTATGACGCGTCTTCGGAAACTGGGTGAAGAGATGCAGCTTCCTTCCACAACGCGCGACGCACAAATCAACAGTACCAACGATATCGAGAAAAAGGAGCGAGAGCGTTTAGACCAAGAACTCGATATCCACGGTGCAACGGGTGGGCAAGAGGAAAGCGCGGAAGATTTGAAAGCAAAGCTTGAGAGACTCAAAGCAGAGGTGAGTTACAGGCAACTTGGAACGGAGAGCATACTAACATTAATCATCATAGGCGGCAAGCCTTGGCATATCTGATGCCTCCATAGAACCCTCTAAGCGGTCGTATCGTGCTCGAGGCCGAGGTTTTCGTGGTTATAGGGGTTTCGTCAGAGGCGGTCACCCTCCGCGCGCTAGCATGAAGCTGGATAATCGACCAAAGAAACTTCTTGTACAAGGGGTTCACGAAGACAAGACCCAAGTTGTCCGGGATTGGTATGAGGTTTGTGCATCGATTTCTCGTTGGAACCATGATGTCAATTATTTCTCTTTCAGACCACAGGACAGATGGATTCCCTTGAGCGATTGGATTCTGGGGATCTCGTAGTCGCTTTCAAAAGTCGAGCAGCTGCAGAGCAGGTACGTTCTCTGTAATTTGTCAATCTTACAAACCAATGCTGATTTTTCAATCAGGGTCTAGCAAAGGGGACTAATATAGCGACGATTGGTGGAGTGACGATTTCTTGGTATATTGGACAACCAACGGCTCCAAAATCTGCACCACCATCAACTGCACACCTAGAGCCCTCAGATATTCACATGGGTCCCACCCAGCCATCTCACTCAGCCGAACAAATGAATTCACCACGACCGGACGAAGAAGTGGTAGCTAGTGGATGGGGTGGAGATGGTGATGGTGAGGATGGGATGGGCATGTTGTGATGGGTGGTTTTCCGTTTGTTTACCTTACGGATTGGTCGTTTCACTTGCTGATTACCTATTCGTCGAAATTATCCCCCCCCCTCTGCAATTTAGTCCCTAGTTTCTGTAAGAGAGAAGTCCTCTCATTGAAATCCCAAATGAGTACCCAGCGTGACAATAACGCGTGATCATCTGATCGCGTTTACTCAAAATTATTCCGCCAATTCCGACTGTCGTGAGTCAAAAGTTCCCTGCAAGCGAGGGATCTTCAACTTGTTCTCAACGCCCATGTCCCTCCTTCTCAGGCGCTTAGTGCCCGCCTCTCAGCTGCGATGGGGCGCGACACAGACATTTACTCCTAAATTCTACAGCACTGGCTCTCCGGACCCAATGACTGGAGAGTTAACGGCCTTGCCAGATATTAATGTCGGTGCAGTTTATCACTAGGATCTCTTTCTTTTTCTCAAGCTGCGTGACAGGTATCAGCACTCGAGGTAATACGGAATACAAACCCTGCCACCCCTCCCCCCTCCTCCACTCTCGTCTTCGGTCACACCTTCGTAAGTTTAAGCGGTGCGAAGTCCCCCAACCCCTGCTGAATTCATGACTTGCTGCAAGACAGACCATATGTTGACGATTCCCTGGAATGTAATTTCTGGATGGAGTACTCCCAAGATCCAGCCATGTCGGTGTTTTCTGGATATTCTGAACAAACCTCTGTCTGATCATTTTATTATGATAGATGGACCATTCGCTTTGTCACCCAGTTCAACTGTTCTACACTATGCTCAAACCATCTTCGAGGGCATGAAGGCATACCGTCAAGAAGATGGGAAAGTTACATTATTCAGGCCTGATATGAACATGAAGCGAATGAACAACAGTGCTCAAAGAATTGCATTACCTGTCAGTTACCTTCTTCATTGCGAAACCAAGTCCTTTGTTCTGATATTGGATGTCGCAGACTTTTAACGGCGATGCTCTTTTGGAGCTCATAAAAGAACTCATTCGCATTGACAAGCATTGGGTACCCAAAGAACCTGGCCACAGCTTGTACATTCGTCCCACTCTCAGTACGTCCATTTGACAAGTGTCGGCTGAAGTTACTTTACTGACTATACTTCACCAGTTGGCACTCAGAGCGCTATTGGTGTAGGGCCGCCTACAGAGGCACTACTTTTTGTTATCTGTAGTCCTGTGGGACCTTACTACCCTAAAGGCTTCAAGCCAGTGGCTCTTTATGGTACCACAGAGTATATTCGAGCCGCTCCCGGAGGTTTGTTCAGTTGGTCGTGACTAACTAGAGCTGTATCTAAACATTTGACTTATTCAGGGACTGGTGCATTTAAGTTGGGCGTTAACTACGCTCCCGGCGTTATGCCCCAAAAAGAGGCTGCATCTAAAGGATATGTTCAAAATCTCTGGCTTCACGGACCTGAGCACCATCTTACTGAGGTGCGTTAATCTATGCTTAATTATCTGAAAGCATATAACTTTTGCACAGGTAGGAACTATGAACATGTTTGTTGTCTTCAAGAAGAATAATGGTGTGACATATTTTCATCATTCGGTAAAACGTCTTTTTTAAAAGTCCATCCTTTGAACAGTAATGGAACTCGTCACCCCGCCACTGGATGGAATGATTTTACCCGGTGTCACTCGTGATTCGGTTCTTACCCTCGCCCGCGATCATCTATCTGGAAAGTACACGCTCTCGGATCTTCCTGAAAAGCTGATCGTGTCCGAGCGGCCTGTTACAATGAAAGAGGTGAAGGATGCAGCTGCAAGTGGTGATTTAGTTGAGCTTTTCGGAGCTGGTAAGTATGGGTACTTGACTGGATTTCTTTCTATTGACATACTGTCGTAGGCACTGCCGCTGTGATTAGTCCCGTAGACAGAATCGGATATCTCGGTGAGGACGTGCTCATTCCAACTGGAGCCGATGGTATGGGTCCCATATCCCGTCCCATCTGGAAGGAACTGGTTGGCAGGCAAACTGGTGCCATTCCAAGCGAGTGGAGTGTCGAGGTTACCAAATAAAACATATGTCTGCAATATCTTAGTAATTTAAAATGTTTACAAGAATGATTTTTGATTCCCACTGTATACGAAAACACTTTCCACCGTAGGCAAATCCATTTTCGTTAGTGTGGCGCCTTCAAGATGTGTACCCATGAGTGTGGCGTCTCCCTGAATATTTAGACAAAACGTGGATTGGTCGTGTAGCAAAAATGGTTGATGATACAACTTGCCGGTGAAATGAAAGATGTTCCATTTGTCACCCTTTTTTTTTTAAAAAAAAAAAACTATTGGCTTGGACAGTAGAATGCGCCGCCGCCGCTCTTTGTGTGAGAGTCCTGCACGGAACGGGTTATCGTAGGCTGTCGCAACTCCAAATGTCCCACCGAAAACCTTTCCGATCTAGAATCCTTTCTGGAGCCAAAAATGAAATAGTTCGAATGAACTTGCTTTGTTAATCCGATATTGTCTGAGTTGTTCTGGAGTAATATGTTAGAATAAACGACGGGATAGAGATGTAGAACTATTGGCCACGGCAGCGGCAGTCGACAACTATCACGCCCACGCCACGCCACAATTAAGTTTATTCAGCACTGTCACGAGCGCCGCAATACGAAACCGCCGACGAACGAAAGGGCGCACACATTGCTTAGTTTCGACTGTTAGCGTCAGAAAACATCATTGAAAGACGAGTGGTGAAGTCATGGTGGCGTTAAATGACAAGTCGTCCGGAGGCTGCGTGTGTTTCTGTCAGGCGGTTCTCTGTGTAAATATCAGCACGTACGAGATTGGGAATTTTCAACGTGTCGGGCTTACTGGCCTGTATAACGCAAGTCAAAACGCCTAATTTACATGTACGCCGCGTGTTCTACGCACGTTCTCAGAATGGCCCATCGGCGGAGAAAGACAATCAAGTCGTCTCGTGGTGTCGAGAAGCCTTGGAACTTTCCAATCGATGGTCCATGTCAGACTTTGGATGCCCGAAAAAAAATCTAAAGATTGATAAGGCGTAGGGCCCATGATGGTCTATTGTGTCCCAGAGGGACTTGAAACATACCGTAGGGCTTCCTGGTCCGTATCAGTCGCTGCGGATTTGTACAACTTTTTTTTTGTTTCATTGCTTCTCGGGCTTTTACATCGAACTAGCAACAACGTAAGTAAGACTAGCTTTCACTTGAGTTTGACGTATGTGGATGTGGGGGGCATGCCATGATCTCTTGACACAAGTCAATGACCGAAAAGGACGAAACCTCGCGGCTGTGGTGACCATTATGATTTTGAAGGGGGTGGGCGGGGGCCACGCGGTGTATTTAAAGCGGAAGAGGCGTATGAGGCTTATCATAGGACAGGTAAAAGGATCCGACGAGGATGATATGGCTCAGTAGGCTCAAGATGCAGGCTGAACACAAGATGGACATCGTCCTCAATTCAATAAGCTGAAGATGGAGAAAGTGAACCCGACGAGTGTTAACTGTTCGGCATGATTAGAAGCAAGCAGTATCGATATCGATATAGAGGGTACGCATCAAGCCGCGGTGTAGACAGAAACACGAGGAGAACATGCGGCACAAGAAGGCGCTGCTGAGGACCCCGAAATGGCCTCGTGATGAGCGCGTGATGTCCGGAACGGCGGTGCCGACTCCGATGAATCCCGATTTAGTGGCGAGGCGGGGAAGTTGGAAGGGAATATGTATTATGATAGGGCCAAAGCCGTTCTTTGTATTAATCCACCATGTCCCTTTCTCCTTCCCTCTCTCCTACAACTACTCCCGCTGGTTTGGCAAAGCTACTGGCAGATGCTTATGCCGACGCTGACTCTCTTCGTCGTGAATTAGTCCTAGCTAAAAAACGCGCTGACCATGCTGATCGTCTCGCTTCTTCTATGTCTGCTCTTCGTCAGCTTCCAGACCAGGATGCAGCAATCGATATTCTTAAACAATGGGAACAACGCGCTCTAGCTGCTGAACAAGCACGCGAAGAGGCAGAGATAAAACGAAAAGCTATCGAATCAAGTTGGATTCAACTCAATTCTTTCTTTTCTCAGCTAGACATTGCCTCACAAGACGCCCGTGCTGGTTTTTCTCGTGTATTTGACAACGGTGGTCCACTTGTTGCTCCTGGTATTCCCAATCTAGGCCCTAGAGGTAGAACTTTCCCTTTGCCACATTCGACAACCACGACGGGGTCTCGTCGTCCAAGAACCCCGAGCATCGATGCCTACGCTCATCCACCTTCAAAAAAGTCCCGCAATGATTATGATTCTGTTAGTGTATGTCTCTGGTCTTGATCGTTGTTTTTATAAAAAAACAAAAGAAACACTCTGATCTCTTGAATATCATAGTCAACTGCATACTCTCAACCACGCATGATTCTTCCCCCTCCACCACAACCAGCACCACACCGTCGCCCACGATCTCACTCTCGCGATTCCGATCGTTCTTCATCTTCCACAACAAGTGTTGGTGACATGATCATACAAGCCTCTGAAGGCCAACCACATCCACCAAACGGCTCCGATCCACCTCAAGTAGTTCATTCACGAAGAAGGCACCACCAAGATGACCATCCTCTTTTTCACATATCACCTTCACAGTTTCCCGTCCCACAGCAACATTACGAACATGAACATGAACACGTGCGCCGAAGCTATCCCGACTATCAAAACGTGCCACACGAGTATCGCTCCTCACCAAAACAATCTGGGAACGCCATCATCCCTACAGCTACGCCTGCTGCTGCTCCTCCTGAACCCCTCGCTCAATCTGGTCAAGCACGCGAATTCCAAACTCACATATTCGCACCTCCTGTAACAGGTGCCCCCGTCAAAAAATCAAAATTCCCTCAAGCAGGTCTGTCGAAGCCTTATTATGCATTATCTACTTTTGATAACTCATATAACAAATCTAGCAACAACAGCACCTACATCAGTGTCAACAGCTCCGGTTTCAACTTCGACCTCTTATCCTGAGATCCCTCAAGCTCCGCCCACTGCGGCGTTCCCTGCTACTAATGAACAGGGGCAGCGGATCTGTAGGCAGTGTGGCATGGCGGGAAGATACAAAGATGGTAAGTGTGTAGAGAAATGGGGGCCTGGGCCAATGGGCCCCGGCACTGTCTGCGACCGGTAGGATTCTGTGTCAAGAGACCTCTCTCCATTCTCATATATCCTCTCCAGATGTCGAAAAAAGATGAAACGCGTCGAACGCCGCGGAACTTTGGAAAGTCAACAACTTTCCAGTTCAGGTTCTTTCTCCCATCTTTCACGCACTCAATCCCAGCCCCACAATACATTACAACGAACTGACACCCTTCCCGCAATATCCAGTTCATCATTCAACCATTCCTCCTCTTCTAGAAGCGACTTACGTCTCAGCGCATTAAATAATGACACGTCCCGCCCCCTACGTAGCCGTAGCCCCGGCCCAGTGCCCTCTATAACCTCTTTACGTGACACAAATCATCACTACAACGATCAACGCGGTGGACCCAGTCGCTCCAACTCGCGTAACAGCGTCCGTCCGTCCGTTCCTAGTACGGGTGGGCGTGCGACGCCACTCATACATGGTAGCGGAGATTCCAGAAAACCCCCATCATCGCTCAAACAGCATAATTCCGCACCAGCGATCGTTAGCAAGAGACCATCTCCAAGCCATTCGCCCGGGTCTGGATCTGTGATGGACGTTGACGCAGATGGAGATGCGGAGGATGACCCAGATGAGGTCGACGCTGCTTTTGAGGGTCTTGTGGCGCTTGGTGAGGAGGCTTCAACTACGAGG
This sequence comes from Arthromyces matolae, assembly GCA_018855395.1. Taxonomy (NCBI): domain Eukaryota; kingdom Fungi; phylum Basidiomycota; class Agaricomycetes; order Agaricales; family Lyophyllaceae; genus Arthromyces; species Arthromyces matolae. The sequence goes on along the minus strand of JABAJW010000026.1, from coordinate 43,025 downwards.
GCAAATAACATGGATGTGGATGGAGCTAGAGATGCGGAGCAGGAGTTGTTGGAGGCAGTGGATGCTGCTGAGGCTAATAGTAGCGCGTCTAGTCATGCAGGCAGGTTGAAGGAAGAGATTTGATAACTTCACCATCCGCCATCCACCAGCCGACGTTGTTTCCCCACCGCTTTTGATTTTGATATTTTTTTCTGGTTTCTGTCATCTGTCCTCGCTGTCACACGCTCTGACCCTTCTCTTGCTATCGAACTTGCCCTGCGTTCTCATCTCTTACATCAAACATTCAGAAGCTTAAGATACCCTACCCAACAACCGGTCATATAACAGCCACCAAATGTATCATTGCACTTGCACTAGTTGCGTTCTATTCTTTTGCAACATTTACGGATACTGATACGAGAAAAATGAAGTACGACTATGATATGAATAGAACTTGTAGCGTTAATATTAGGAACCATGTACATGAAGCGTTTGATGCTGTGTAGTTTGCAAAATTTGAGCTGAGGACGATGGTCAGCGCTCACCGTTTGCCAGTTGAATGCGAAACCTGCTCTTTTCAGACTATATATGTGGATAACACTTCATTATAAAGTCCCTCTCGAGCTACGTGGCAACTTTTGTCTTAAAATTGTCCGTAAAGCAACGGTAAAGCATGGCAGTTTTAATAGTCATCACATTCGTTGAACGTCATCAAAGTTCGCTTATTAACTAAGGTCCCATGAAATCCATAATCATAAATGCCGCAAGGAGGCTTCACTTGTTGTCAGACTGGCATTGTCTTTGCTATCACTGTCGCTGATCCCCCGTCTAGACACACCGTCAGTGTCGGTAGGCAAGGCAAGTTCGGGGAAAAGCTCCAATACGACGAGATCGAGGAGAAAAAGGACCAGGTGCACATTGCATGGTGCACTGGATAGCGGGTCAAGTGCAGCTTCGAGAGTTTTTGACGGATCCGGACCCAGAAGAAGTGGCAGGAGCCGGGAAGCTAATGCAATGTTAGATCAAACGGTTGAAGAGAGATGAAGTCGAACCTAGAGCGCCCTGAGGTCGCCAGCCTACAAGGAGCGCGCGGAACTCGGCCTGTTCTTCTAAGGTGGGCTCTATGGGAGGTGGTCCAGGGTATCCATTAGGAAAAAGGGTACGTTTTGATAATCGTGTTATGGTCAGAATGAAGGGAAGTGATAGTTTGGTTTCCAGAAGATGCGACAGTAGGCTGTAACAGGGAAAATTGTCAAGCCTAGTTACGGAACAGAGTTTGACAAAACGAACCGATCTAAAAAGGAGGATGAAAAGTCTGCCATGACACGGACCGTGGTGAGGAGGAATGTAGATGCTGTGCGGTCCTGAAGAGTGAATAGTTCTGAAAACATGGTCAAGAGGGGTTCGGCATAAGTTTGGGAAGAGGACAGTGAGTTTGCTGATTGGGGAGAATGTCGCTCGTTAACACGCTTGATGGTGTTGACTGTGCTCTTGTAGGCTTGGATTAGAGCAAGACATACGCCTGATATTGTTTGAATTGCAGATAATACAAGAACAATGATGGTATGAAATGAGAATGAGCTGGTGGAAGGGGGTGACGGAGGCCGGGGTTGAGATAGTCGTGCCTGAAGCTGGAGAAGATCGAGTATAGACCTGTGTATAAACCATGGCTGTGTTATCTTGGGAATAACGTCATTTAAGAGGACCTTGAGAATAATCTCGCGGACGATGAAACGTTCTGCATCTGGCTTGTAGTTTTCCTCGGGAAGGCAGACATGGAGAATGTGATCGACTAGCTGTCGAAAGTACTCTTTATCAAGGTTACCGTCTGGAGAGACAGCGATGTGAGGTTGGAGTTGATGGAAAAGCTGTGGGAGGGATGCTGCACCTCCAGCAGCATAAGATGTAGTAAGTTTGCTGTGAGCGTTACGGTAATCACGGTAGTGCTGAGTGACGATGGCGGGTGCATGGATGAGAAGAAGTGGAGGTAGATTTATTGTACGTATTCGAGCGTCAAGAGAGCGAATGACGACGGTTAGAACGTTTGAGATTATAGGGAGGAACTGCTTGTCGTAACGGGATATCCTGGACCACCAAGGAAGAACAAATGCGCGAAGAGCCAGAGCGAGGACATCGTAGAGCTCAGCGTCAAGGTCAGTGATACCAACTAGATCAGGAAGAGGAGCATCGTTTGTGATTGAAGGGAAGAGAAGTCTATGTGGAAGTGGACGCGTCCTCGTCGACGTCGACGCGATCGACATGGACGTTTCGGAGAAATAGCCGCCGAGCCGATCCGAGAACTTCAGCTTATACTTCCATGACGGAGGTGTTGTCGCGCACAACGCTCGTCATCGTCGTCGTCTGCGCTGTCCTCGCCGCTGTCCTCGTCGTTGGCCTCGTCTTCAGATTCCTACGTGCAACACATCGCCGTCCTGCTGCACCTCTTCCACCCATTCAGCCCCTCGCTCATCATCGCATCTCAAAATACGACAACCTCGATAGTCGTCCTCCAAGTAGCATTCCAGACTTTCCACCCCCTACACCGTCCTACCAATCCCTTGATTCTTCCCTTCCTCCACCACCGTCGCCGTCCTCATCTGGTTCCCGTTGTCCTCCTCATCCTCCCCCTCAAAGACCCATCTCAACCACTTCACTTTCTTCTATGTCTCGACGGCCTAGTCGCCCAACCCTTCGTGGAACTCCTCATGCTCCAAGCAGTCAAGTCCAGGTCATTCTACCCACCCCACTCGCTACGACTCTTTCTCGCCCACTCTCCATACGGAGAGATGGTGAATCAGACCATATGAGCCTCGCAGACAAATGGGTACCCGTTGGTCGTAACGATTCTACGTCGCCTTGTAAGTTCCTTCTTATTTTTAATTTTTAAGCGACTGTTCTCATTCCTCTTCTGCAGCGAGCACTTCAGATACCCCCAGTTCATCACGTCGCATTTCCCCCTCCATGTCTACATCCCCGTCATCATTTACCTACTTCCAATCCAACTCCCCACCTCCGCCAGTGCCGCCGAAACCCAAGGACGCCATCAACCCCCCTCTCACTTCGTAGCAAATCACTACCTATTTATTTGCTATCCCATTACGCTCTAGATTTATAAGTCTGCGTCGTAGACCACCTCTAATTCTTTCATCACCGATATGGAGTTATAACTACACACACATGCATTACTTGCACATCAGCATCTATCACCTTCGTTTATCCTTTTCACATAACCAACGAATCAACTTTTATTTTGTATATGGACCAGGATACCCCGCATTTCCCTCCCAATCCTCTCATACATTCATCACATTGTCTCGGACAAGGAGCACCCCTTACAATCATAGACAGATTTTATCCGTCCATCCATTGGAATCAAGAACAATCTACATCTCTTATACCACTTTAGGGAATACATTTTATACCCGTTGTTCGCAGTTTTTTTTCCGATGTCGGGATGAATTGGCCGTTGTAGAAGGTTATAGACATCTAACCAATCAATTGTTTGTGATCGCCACAACAGCATCAATGTGGCGTATACTTACGATAAGCCGTGGGCCATCAGATGCGCATCATTAAGAAGAACCAGCCAAATATCAAATGTGGATTCTGGTTACATGGCCATGGGTAGCACAGGAAGATGCTGGGACCATTGAGTCAATCCTATTATGCTCAAGGTAGCTTAAGTTGAGTCCATCTTAACCAACCAACCCATTGCATTTTGGGATTCAAAAATTTAATTCATACATATGTAAGGGTGGCAAAAAGTGGTGAGACCGCACAGCCCAAGAGATTAGACAACATGGGAAAGTGCAAATGTAAAAATACGAATCAGAATAAGGTATGGATGATTTGATCACCAACAAAAATGGGCAGGCAGATGCGCAAGACCAGTTCGTAGCAGCAAAAACAAATACAAGTACAGATTGAAATGAAGGGCTGCATCTGGACCTAGTCCCATGGATGTCCCTTTCTGCCTGATATGCCGCTACAACACTCACCACCTTCATGATGGCATTGAGAAGCTATTATTCAGCGAGCCATTTCTCGCACTTCTTGGCATATTTGTCAAGAAGCTGCGACAAATCTCGTATGACGAATGTGATCACAACAGTGGCGAAGAAGTCGGATGCGCGTTTCAATTTCTGCTCGGTGGACATACGAATGTCTGCTGGGAAAGCAGCGTAAGCGGGTACAGCAGGCTGTGTTATAATTGCCTTCGTGTGCTCGTCAAGAAGTTGAGTGTGCTGGAACAGCTTCTCGAGGCCACGAACATATGCAGCTGGAGAGTCCAGACTGATACAATATTGTCAGTCAATCAAATAAAGGATGAGCGAAGACTTGATTGCTCACTTCTTGCCGTTCGTGATCTTGTCAATCCCCCGAGTGAGTTTGCCCCCCCAGGTCGACTTCTTGAGAATAAAGCCTTCCCCTACTCCCAACTTCTTTCCAAAGTTTGTCACTACGCCATCGCAGACCGACGAAAACTCCTCCAATTTCGACAGCCATGCGTCAGCCTCTTTTCGTCCAATACTCCCAATACCCATAGCGAGTCCACTACACACGTTCCCCGCACCGAAATATTCTGCGCTGCTGACTTGGAGATCTTCCAATGCAGAGCATAGTATCGCGACAACGCGGACTTTTTCTACAATATTTGAAAGTTTTGCGCCGCCTTGAGACCATACTTCATGAGGGACATGCAGTCGGTGAGTGATGTATCCGCCCGTCGGCGAAATCATCGAATTTCGGAGCAGATTCATTAGATGATATGGCTTCAAGAGAGGATTAGTAGGAGGTGAAGGTGGCAGCGGAGACACAGGAGTGGTAGGAAGGTTGTTTGCTAACGCAGAGGGAGGAGCCAATGATTGGCCGCCTGTAGGTGCGGGAGGAAGGTCCGTTTGGACCGATAACTGAGTCGGCTGGGAGTTAGGGTTCAACTTAGACGGTATGGACGTCTTTCGCATGCCTGATCCATTAGCAGGCACAGCACCTGGTAGTGGTGGGCGTGGCTGATCAAGGGGAGAAATGCGACCCCCAATGATAGATGGACGTCGGCCTGGTTGTGATGAAGAACGCACTCTGCCAGTCGGGAGGGCAGGGACGGGTGCAGGGAGGGAGGGAGTTGTCGACTTTGGAGCAGATCCAGCCGATATGACGGACTCTGCGGGTGACGATGAACGTGGAGTCGGCGGAGCAGAAGACTTGGCAACCCTCCGTTGGAAGATCGTTCCCTGAGTTGTAGACTGGACAAGTTGTGGTTGGGCGGCAAGCTCTGAGCGCGTTGTCAACTGAGAGGATCCACGAGGGCGGGGAGCAACCACATGAGAGAACTGGGGAGAACGTGGCGATTGGGGTGGTCCAGGCATGCGAGGAGTCTCTGCCGATGACGGTGAAGGGAGGGGAGGGAGAGGGTGAGAATCGCGCTTCATACTATAAAGAGTGTCCGAGACGACATTCATGTACTCAGTACCAGGTGGCCCGTCGAAAGTCTGTTGTTGTGAGTCCATGTCCATGAGCACATCGTCATGTTCCTCTGTCAAAGCCTCCAATCCAAGACCCGTGTTACCATGGCCCAACGACTCCCCAAGTTGACGTGAACGGCTGTCAGGAAGATTTCTTTGTGATTGAAAGTGAGAGGGCACAGATGGTTCAGAATCGATTTCTGTGGGTGCAGGTGGCAACAAGTTCGAAGGGGGTGGTGGAGGTGGTGGTAAATATGAAGATGCCCGAGCTCGCCTGGACAGTATACTAGTACGCTTTCCTGGAGGAGTGGGCGGTGGAACAGGTTCCGAAGATGATTGATATGGAGTCGCGTAGGGATGTGAGGAAGAGTAAGGGAGACCAGGTATCGACCCTCCCGAGTAGCCTGAATCGTTGAGGGTGAACATCGCAGAGTTTAATGCTTCTGCACTCTCTAACTCTCCGTCATGACCTGTGTCCTCGTCGGAAATGTAGTTTTGAAGGTCAACCGGGACATTAGAAGTTTGGGGTATTTGAGGAGAAGAATCAGAAGAAGGAGACGTGGAGGTGGTCGGGGATATCGGGGGATGTTGACCCAAAGCCGAAGAAACTGTTGAAGATGAGTACGGCACGGTGGGTATACTGTATATAATGCTAAGAATGTTCATGCGATCGGCATATGTATCATGCTTGGAGGACAATAGTCAGTTAATACGACCTGAGTTAGACAAAGGAGAACGTACGATATTCTGAAGTCTACGAATTTCTTCTTCCTGCGCGGCGACACTTCTCCTACGACGTCTGCGATGACTTGGTTCCGTGCTGTCCTCGCCTCTGCGAACGCGTTCCATCACTTCGCTCAAAAGTGCGACACTCCGACCGTATGCTTGAACTGCGGCTTCGGGATTATCATTCATTGAATCTAATTGAACTGCCTCGCGCGCCAACTCCAGAGCCTTCGTGAGCGCACGCCGTGACGAAGGGACTTTAGGCTCGCGTCGGGAATCCCGCGGGGCGTGTGTATTGTTTGGGACCTCCTGAGCATTAGTTAATGTTCTTGAGGATGAAGGGGGCAGAATCGAGGGTGGAGGGGGGTCTGAAAGATCGCCAACTGAAGAATCAGTGACAGCGGCGTATGTATTCTGAGAAGAGGTATGAGGGAATGATACAACGGCGGCTAAACCAGGGGAAGGTGAGGGCCTGATCAAGGTGCTTGCACGCAAACCTCGACCATTGGCAAAGACAGGTGTGTCTTCAGGCGAGTCAACGCGAGGATCGTGTTGCGGCGAGTGTGTGACAGGAATGCTGGGAATGGGCAAGTTTGGAGGTGGACCAGCAGGTCGATGTGCTGCAGACGAACGTCGTCGTTGGGAAATGACGGTAGTGCCCAATGCAAAGGCAGAAGGAGGCATCGACGAAGACGACGATGAGCCAGGATGATTGGTCGACCTGTCCTGCCATTCTTGCGAGGTCTGATGAGGTACCAAGGATCTTGCCTCTAATTCCATTTCATTCGCGACACAAACGGCGACGACAATCGTCCCAGGTATCGTCTGGAGGTTCTGATAACCAGTCGAACGCTGTAGTCGCCTTGGATGTTGATGATTCAAAAAAACAATGGATCAATGATGCGAAAAGTCAGCACAAATTCAAATTAGAACAAACGCTACATATCAATCACTAAACATCGAGAATCAAACAAGTATTAAGTGTCAACGTAGTAGGCGGTCACAAATCCAAGGTATTCAATAACAAGAATAGAAAAATGGGGTATAAAAAATGCCTGCATGGGGCATTATGCTTAGTTGAACTCTGCCTGCGAATTTTGAGCAGCGAGACGGCTTTCCAAGTTTCTGAAAGACATCCCTTAGTTATCAGGACGCATCCAGACGATAAAGATAAAACTGACCTGAGCGATTCTTCCTTGGCCAATAGCTCCTGTCGCTTTTCGTTGATCTCGCGTTGAACTTTGAGTTCGATCTCGCGAAGCTAGATTGGCATTCATCAGTGTCACGCTAGATGTATCTCAAACGGGAAGGGGAAAAAACCTTTTCTTCTTCACGGCGAAGTTGCTCCTCCTTCAAACGCACACTCTGATTAGCAAGGTCCTCCGGAAGAATCGAGGTTTCACTTGGGCATGGTCAATTGAAGAATCATGCGGATCGTAATCATGAGGAACATACTTGGAGTCATGGACTGTCCTCGACAATTTCTCAGTACGATATGTTTCGTAGAGTACATCGTGGGTCAAAGACTTGAGGTCGCCTAGATGAGAGCTTCAACACGAGTTAGTACTGTTGCGTAATCCAACTGATGTCAAAAGCCTACTTGAGGAGAGCGCTCCTGAGGCGACTAAAGTCCGAGTGCTTAGGATTGTCGACTTCGGCGATACCCCAAGGGTATATCCTTGCACGGACGGGTTGCCCGTCAATCTCGATTTCCTCTTCGGAACCTATGACAGCAAAGGGCAAGAGAGCCTATTTCACGTTCAGGTCAGACTTCAAAAATTTGATGTGGACTGCCAAAAGGGCTGACCCTAAGCTCGCTGTTATCCTGGATGGTCTCCTCATCATCTTCTTCGACGTCGTACGGGAAGTTGTACACGGGAATGTCGTAATGCTCGATATCTTCCATGATCTAGAAGTAACATTCTCAGAACCAAAGCTCGTGCAGCAAAGTGGCGGAACATACACGCTTCTTGAAACCCCTGAGCTCGCTTGGAGTCAAAGAGTCGGCCTTTCCAATGACAGGGATCACATTTACGCGCGGAGAGAGACGACGCATGAGCTCGATGTCCATCTCTCTCAATCTGCCAACATAGAGGGGTAAGAACTGAACATGATAGAACAGGAAAATCCGTACGCGTGACCAGTAGGAGGAATGAAGTACAAAAGGGCGTGGACTCTGTTGTCCCTGAATCGAGGGTTACGCTTGATGCGAGACTCCTCTGCAAGGATATCATCGTATTGCCTCTCAAGATAACCAACAATTTCCTGGAAACTAGGAGCGTGTTGTGGCAATTTTGCAGGAAAAGAGAATAGGTAGATTCTCACGCAAATTCATTGTCAATGTTGTCACCAAAGCCAGGGGTGTCAACGATGGTGAGTGCAATGCGGACGCCGTCCTCTTCGAGCTCTGTAGTTTCACACTATGAGAATTGTCGAAATAGAAAGACTGCGTATCAGAGGACGAACCAACGTTGACAGGCTTGATTCTGATGCCTTCTTCAACATGAGCGGTATCGGGGTTGTCAGAGATTTTGTGAGCCAAGACCTCTGACTCGCAAAGGGTGTTAACGAAAGTGGTGCGTCCGGTACCAGAAGCACCTGTTAACGATGACACGACGCGACAAAAAAGACGGCAAAGTTCAACAATGTTGCTCCAAGTATTAGAAAGAATGAATTGAAAACGTACCAACGACCATCAGGGTGAACTGAACACCTTTCTTGACCTTATTTCCTCTACGTCTGCCGGCGAAAGACATTTTTGCTGGCTTTGGTTGTCTAAGAAGATGCCAACGGGGTTCAAATTCGCGTTATGTCTGTTGGGATCATTCCTTCAAACTCCGCCATGTGGCGTGACCTGACACGACTCCTGCAAAACGCGTCGAAATAATCACCTCGATGATTTTTTCTTCTGCTTTCCTACCGCGTGCCACCGTTTGCTCACGACGCGTAAAATTCGTCCGTGCATTCTCCGTTGCGCTGCCAATTATTCCGGCAAAGACAAAGACAACGAAATCTTTTGTGGACCTACCCTCAGTCTATCTTAAACCAGATGGGTCAGTTGCTGAGCCTCTGGAGGAATGGACATCGGGGCCAAACAAATCCGCGTCCGAATGTGCGTATACACTTTATGGACGCTCCTGAATACTCAGATTATTATAGCGACTTCTCTAAATGCTTCATCATCTGCCCCTCTGCGAAGGAGCCGCAAGAAAAAGAGCTCTGTCGAGTCCGAAGACTCACTATCTTCAGGACCAAACTCACTTACTCTACCAAAAGGTAAGTTTTCTTTTCCTTTGACAATTGATACTCTGGCTCACAACTTCATAATGAGTAGTAAAGACGAGGTCAAGGACCATTAAGAAGTCCCTCTCGTCTGTTGTTGAAGGAGAAAAACTAACCTCTGATTTTATTTGCACACCTCCGTGTAATGATGAGGCTGCGTCTTTCAAGAGGGCAAAAAAGAAAAGTAAAAAGGCTGCCTCCTTCGAAAGATTGAATGACACCCATTCGACTGTTGCATCGACAGGTATGGCTCTATTACAACTGTGGAAGTCTACTCAACCTCTGCTCGTAGATAAGGGAACTCAGCCTCAGACGGCTCTTGCTCAGGAAATCCTCGAAAATCTTCGAAGGTTTCCTCACTGTCTACTTCTTACTCGAGTTGGCCAATTTTATGAAGTAGGGCGTCAATTTTTGGACAGCCATGAACTAACAGTTTTAAATTACGACTTTTCAAGTCCTACTTTGACCAAGCAACAGAAATTGCGCGACTTCTCAGTATAAAGCTGACTACCAGAAAATGGGGGAATGGACGAGTTCCGATGTGCGGTTTCCCCCTAGCACATCTCGATAAACACCTCAAAGTCTTAGTGCAGCAACACAAGCGCTTTGTCGCCATGTGTGAAGAGTTTCCTCGTTATTCTGATGGCATAAAGTCGTTCGAGAGGCGCGTTACCCGAGTTGTGACACCCGGGACACTCATTGACGAGCCATTCCTCAATCCTTTTGAAAACAATTTTCTCCTTGCTATCGGCAGCCCAAACGTTGTCGAAACAGTGTCAAATGATGACCGAATAGGTATCGCGTGGATTGACGTCTCAACTGGAGAATTCTTCTCTCGGAGCACTTCTCTTGATGGCCTACGAGACGACCTTTCACGAATAGCTCCCAGGGAGGTTGTTTTGGATAACCTCCTGCAACAAGCTAGAGATCATCCCATCTACGAGGCCCTTGCCGAGGACGATAATTTCGTTTCATACATTACGCCTAGCTTCCTGCCAGAGTCCGGGCCTTTTCCTCTGGCCTCCGCAGAGGCGGGGTCCTATGCACGAGAACATGACATTGAAATTTTCGGCCCAACTGTTGAAGAGACAGCAGCCATTAATATACTGACAACCTACCTCCATGCAAACCTTCTCGAGCACATGCCTGCACTCTCGTCACCCAATCGTGAGGCTGGCGATGAGCGAATGCAAATCGACTCCCACACTATCAAGGCACTCGAAATCAGGGAAAGAATTCGAGAAGGAGGTGCCAAAGGCAGTCTTTTAAGCGTAATCAAACGTACCCTCACCAGCGGTGGAACTCGCCTTTTAACCAGATGGCTTTGTAGGCGCCCTCCTTTTCCTTTACATTTGAAAACGCTCAAGCAATTAGCAGGTTCACCAAGTACTTCCATCTCGGAGATCAACGCTCGACAATCTCTAGTCGCCTTTTTCCACGCACGCCCTCACTTTCACGCCGACCTTGCGGAGGCCTTGGCACAGGCAGAAGACACCACTCGTATCGTTCAAAAATTTTCCCTGGGGCGAGGGGAGACCACCGACCTACTTGGAATTAAACGTACAGCACGCGTGTGGACCGCTCTCATGAAGCGCATTATGCATGAAAAGAGCATGGAATCCAATGAGCGACCCACATTTGATAATGACGACTGGGCAAGCCTGGACGCTCTAATATCAAAGATGATCAATCTCGACAATCTTTCACAAAGAATTGGTGCTGCTTTGGAGGACAGGACATCGGACGAAGCGCCTAGATCGATTGCCTCTAATGCTACTAGTGATGAGGGTGGGGAAACTTTTGAGCCTCAAGGCGAAGAAAATTTGCCTTCTGATACGGACCTGCAGTGGAAATACGGGGGATTTAAATGGACTATTAAACCCAGGTTTGAGAGAGCCATTTCAAAAGATGATAAACTAAAGTAGATCCTCTAAGCTTTTCTCCAGCATTGGGAGTCTTGCATGATTCTCTTCAGAAACTGCTTCCAGAAAGAGAGAAAATGGAGAGAGAGTTGCAGCTCAAACACGGTTGGTAATTTTATTTCGCATCTCGACCATTATTATTAAAAAAACCTTTTGGCTGGGAAGATGCACCTTCCCTCACGCTTCGTGTTTCTCCAGCTCACGGAATGCATGTACATCTCGCCAAAGCAAAACGAGATCAAAGGCACATTATCACTGATCCCGATTTTGTGTCAATCGCAGAAAGTGCGAGCACCCGTTGCTTCTTCTTCAAAGTACGTCGCAATCTGAAAATTCAAATATTGTTATGAGCTGAGTAGGCTACGACGTGCAGGACTGGTCCCGTCTTGCAAGCAAAATTGGCGAAACGACTCTTGCCTTAGCGCAGGCCGAAAAAGAAGCATTCCAAAGTCTCCGCGAAGAGGTACCATATCTTACCACTAATTGCTTGCCTTTCTTCTCAATGAAGCTGCAGGTCAACAGTTATTCTCGGCCCCTCCGACATAACGCACGACTCTGGGATGAACTAGATGTCGCGCTGTCCTTTGCTACATTAGCCTCCGAACTTAACTTCGTAAGACCCCAGATGACGGAAGAGTGAGTGAAGTGGTCCATGGAATAATTTAAACATACTGAAAACAACTCCAGCCCTATATATGAGGTGACCAATGGCAGACATCCCACAGTTGAGCTGGGGCTTCTTTCAGCTGGACGTGTTTTTACCCCTAACTCTGTAACGCTGATGCCGGAGAGCAGGTTGCATGTTATCACCGGGCCTAACATGGCAGGAAAATCCACTTTTCTCAGGCAGACTGCCTTGATGTCTATTCTAGCACAGACTGGATCCTTCGTTCCAGCTGATTCTGCTGTTATGGGCATAGTAGACAAACTCTTTTCCAGGATTGGAGCCAAGGATGATCTTTTTCATGATCGAAGCACATTCATGGTGGAAATGCTCGAAACAGCTGAGATACTTCGCCGCGCGACCCCGAGAAGTCTTGTGCATAGATTTCTGTTGAATTGTACACCATATTAATTCGCTACTATCAGGTTATCATGGACGAGGTGGGTCGTGGAACCACGGTAACGGACGGACTGGCAATCTCCTACGCGACCCTTCACCATCTTGTTCATACGAATCAGTGCCGAGCCTTGTTCGCCACACACTTTCATGAACTTTCAGATATGGTTGGATATCCCAATCAACATCGGACAAGGTTTCAAAGCGTCGACTTTTTCTGTACCGACGTTGATGAGGCTGATGTACGTTCTCTTCTTATCAGTATTGTCATAATTTATGTCCATTACAGGACACCCATTTTGCGTATCAATACCGTGTCCGCCCTGGCGTTAATCGTGACAGTCACGGGTTAAAAGTGGCTCATCTAGCTGGGATGCCCACTGCCGCCTTAGACATCGCAACAAACACGCTCGCGATTCTAAAGGCAAGAGACGAAGAGAACCGCAGACTTGATGCAAAAATTTTGCATCACCTTCGAGAGTGACGAGATGAACTATTGGCCGTTTGAGAGTCTTTATCTCTGCTCGAGCCTGGGAGGCAAACCTCAGATATACCCCTTTAATATTATAATGCTTACCTTTGGATGACCTTGAGGATCCCGTATATCTTAGCGGCCAACTTTTTAACCATTTTCAGGATTTTGATCATGTAGGTCTTCGATTTAGCGGCTTAAAATCGAAATCGATAATATACATGATTTTGGCGTCAAAAGGGACAAAGAGGAAAATCATCGCAACTTGATGTTCTCATTCAAAAGGATATAATGCGACCAGTAGATAAGATTGTCACCGAACGCGTAATCATCGTGCACAAAGGTTATATAGTCATTTATCTAGAGTTTCTGGGAACGAATGTAGTTCAAAGCAGAACCAGCTTTGAGCCACTTTAGTTGATCGGTTGACATGGTGTGTTTCGTTTCGACCTCGAATACTTCACCATGAGATTTGGTAACCCTGACTTTAATAGTGGCCCCTGGAACCCCGCGAATAGTGTCAGCGAGGCCAACGGTTTCAATCACATCCCCGGAGCCAATACGCTCATAATCACCCTTGTTGACGAACCAGAGGGGCAGGACACCTTGTTTCTGTAGATGCTCGTCAGTGATAACCCATTTGTGACATAGAAACGACGGCACTTTGAGATTTGTTTCGTGTATACGAGCAAATGACCGCGCAAGAATCAAAGAACCACCTGCAAAATTTTAACACGTGTATTTAACGTATGTAAACGCGGTGCATACCATAAAAGCGGGGTTGCAATGCCGCATGCTCTCGAGCGCTACCTTCTCCATAGTTTTCATCGACGATCAGAGCCCACGGCTGCCCACGAGCTTTGAAGCTTTTTGCGATCTCGGGAATGGTGCCAGAAACACCTAATTCGCGATCGAAAGCCTTGTTGACATCTCCACCTTCGTCATTGACCGCCTGGAGGAGCTTATCAAACAACCGGGAAAACATCTAAATGAGCATGGTTACCGTGATCACTAAAGAACAGTAGCTCAAAGGCAATCCTAGAAGAAGGAAGGAAAGAAGGAAACGTACAGAGATTTTCTGAAATGTTAGTCAAGTGGCCTTTATACTTCAGCCATGGACCCTAAAGACAGATAAATGGGTCATCATCGTATAATTGAGAAACTTGCTGCGTACAGCTGCTGAAATATGATCCGTTGTACATTTCCCTCGGACTCGCATCAATACTTTCAAGGGAGGTAGTTCCAAGCCTCTGGAATTACTTGGGCCGAAATGGCTGGCAAAAGGTTCTAGAGGTTCTAAGCGTTGCGAATCAGCCTTTATAACTACTTCGACTTCGGGTTGAGGCTGAGGAGTAAGCTGGGGGTAATATGATGCATCCCCGGTAGTAAATCCTCGCGAAGGAAGATCTTGGCCGGACGGCGGCGTGAATCTGAAGTCTTCACCAGATGGCAGTTTCAAAGAATCGGTAATAGGGTTAAATGACAGTTTGCCTGAAAACGCCATAGCAGTGACAATGGTCGGGGAAGCAAGGAAATTCATGGTCAGTCGGTTTCCGTCGTTCCTGGACTTGAAGTTACGGTTAAAGCTTGTAAGAATCGCTGATTAACATAGTCATCAGAAGGGTCTAGTCAAAGTCGGATGGTTATTACCGTTCTCTTCATCCTTTTTATCTTCTCGTTTCCACTGTGAGAGGCAATTAGCATAAGCTTAAAACGAAAGTATTATGGAAGGGCGGACCTGCCCGATGCATGGGCCACATGCATTCGCTAGCACAACTGCGCCGACACCTTCCAAGGACGAGGTAACGTTGTCTCTTTCCATCGTTGCTCTAATTTGTTCAGATCCCGGTGTACACAAGAATGGAACCTATTCTCATGTCAACGGTGGGGAAGACATGAAAATACATCATACCGACCTTTGTTTTAAGTCCGGCAGCCTGCGCCTGTTTCGCCAGATCTGCAACGCGAGTCTAAAATACAATTAACGGACAATAGGCGCTGGTCAAAAGAGATGAATCACCATATCCTCATATGAGCTGTTCGTGCATGACCCTATAAGACCAGCAGAAAATTCATCCTTCCAGCCTTGTTCTTCAATCATGGCGCCAAACTTAGAGATGGGGGTTGCAAGATCGGGAGTGAATGGTCCATTGATCGTAGGTTCAATATCCGAAAGATTCTAAACACGATCAGCAAAAGACTGCCCAAATTGGGTTTCCTTACTATCTCAATAATTTCATCATACTCTGCTCCCTCATCAGGAGCCAGGAATCCACGAGAAGCAGCTTCATCGGCAGCCATTGCTACAGGCGCACGACCAGTAGCTCTGAGATAAGCATTCATCTTGGCGGTGTACGGGAAAGTTGAGGTTGTGGCGCCAACTTCAGCGCCCATGTTTGCAATCGTCGCCAATGCTGGCCAGAAAGTTGGAGTATTAGGAACATTCGCAACCATAAAGAAAATATATGTTACCTGTGCACGATTGATCGGAGACTCCTGGACCAAAATATTCTAAAATACGACCAGTTCCACCCTGTGCAGCTTCAGATCACGGACGTAACACCACAAACCAAGAATCTCACCCTGACGGTCAGTTTGCCAGCGAGATGAAGTATCAAATCTTTTGTCGTGGACCAGCCGTTCAATGAGCCTGTAAGACGGACGCCTGGGACAAGACTCAACGCCTGAATGCTTTCTCGATTCATGTGTTCCCTTACCAACGACTTGTGGCGCTTTGAGCTCCCAGGGAGTTCCAGTCATGGCATCCACCGCGTCAGCACCACCTACACCAATAGCGAGCATGCCCAAACCTCCAGCGTTTGGTGTATGAGAGTCTGGAGATCATGGAATCAGACTTGAAGAGTTCACCATGCCAAAAACTAGCATCACCTGTACCCAACCTAAGAGCTCCCCGTGAGATCTCGTAATTAGCGACAGTTGAAAGATTACTGACATTAGCATTCCAGGAGCTGCATAATTCTCTAACACTATTTGATGAATGATGCCAGATCCAGGACCCCAGAATTCTATTCCATACTTCCTGGAGGCACTTTCGAGAAAATCGAATACTTCTTGGTTGGTAATGATGGAACGCTTTGAACACACATCAACAATGGTCTGTAGGGAGAAAACTTGGGGAAATACCTTCAAATCTGCGTCCGCACCTTCTGAGGCTTGAATTAAGTGGTCGCAGTGGATACTTGTCGGCACAGCGCATTGGGGGAGGCCAGCACTCATGAACTGAAGGCTGTACGCTTTGAGAGAAAAATACTTGAGTGTGTATTGTCAAACTTACAGCGCCATCCTGTTCTCTCTTAGTGAGAAAATAATGGGATTAAATATACGAATGACATACTGGGCGGAGGCATCTTGCATTGCAACTCTCTCTGGATGAAGCTGGAGGTATGCATGGCCTCTGATTTGGCCACCACCAGCCAAGGACTTCTCTGGATCCACGAGATGGCTGTACAGGATCTTCTCTGAGAGCGTCAAAGGCCGATTCAGGATCCGTCGGACATGGTCAAGTTTTTCTATCAACTTAGCATATGGAGGGGTAATGGAAGAGCAAGGCTTCTCGGCTACAGGTGTGTATGTGGCGAAAGCACGTTTGAGAGCTCCCAGACCTCGCTGAGATTGGAGGTGGGATCTTAGAAGCATCGACCCCACAGAAATTTGGAAAGATATATAAAGTTCACAACATGTACAACTTGAAATCTTCTGATGTTAATGATGGGCGATCAAATTGTAAATGATCCCGTCAAACGAATATCTCGACTACTTGCTCCAATCGATATCCCATGCAACCCAGTGGGCACTTGCCAGCGCTGACTCACAGCATTCCAGAACGAAAGATCATATCTAGAAAGCTGAAGAGTCACGGTTTGTCCTTGTCCCGGTCCGAGAAAAATGCTATCAAAGCCTTTAAGGTTCTTAGGTGCTGCCCCTATTGACGCTGGTGGTGTTGTGTACAATTGAGGAATCTGATGCAGAAAAAACCTGAGTCAAATCGTTGTAGAAAGAGGCCTGAATCCCACCTCATGACCAGCAACAGTTCCATTATTCTTCAGAGTGAATGACACAGTTATTACGTTGGTATGCAACCTTCAAAGTCGTGTTTAGTAGGCTAGACTGATGGGTTTGAAGATGCTGACCATGAATCAAGGGCAGAACCCGTAGGTGCACTGCCTCCTTCCGTGGATCCAGTAATGATGATTCCTGAGTAATCGAAAGTCGTATAGGATAGGCCGAAACCAAATTCAAATCGTGGTGCAATGCCGTTTTGGTCGAAGTGTCGATAATCAATAAACAAGCCTTCGCTGTAAGGGATAGGCAGTATTGATGTGCTAGAGCTGTATATAACTTGTGCCGCGTAATCAGAGATACTTTTCCCGATCGTAAAAGGCAAACGGCCGCTAGACATGTCATCAGAGCCATTTGTGTATGACTCACAACAACATACCTTGGGTTATAGAGGCCGAAAAGGATATCAGTAATTGAGTTACCTTTCATTGGTGAGATTCCTTATCAGGCCTGAAGGAAAGTACACACCAGCTTCCTGGCCAGGTAAACCACTCCAAACCTTGAGGTCGAGCAAATTAAAGCTGTAGATAGCGTGGAATTCAATGCGACGTACAACAGCAGTAACTAAATTGGATGTCAGCATGGGACAAAAGACTAATACGAGTCATACCATTAACGTGGTTAACCCAGGCTTCCATGATAATGGGTCCAACACTATTTACGACCACAATGGTGTTGGAGTTGACCCCAGCGACCTTCGTCACAAGCGTGTCCTGTATTTCTAGGAATTTTAGTGCCATGTTAAAGAGCAGATTAGGTAGCTGACCCCTCCATGCCAGGCCTGCAAATCATTACGGTCTCCTGCATTTCCTGATGATTTTATTTGGTCGTGAATAAAGGTTGAGGTCCTGAGGGAGTTAATCAAACCTTCTACCGTAAGATATCCCTCGCCAGAGTCAGCTGTCAACTTTCATAAGAGCGTCGTAGGCGAGCACGCATGGAGCGCGAACCTGTAATGAAGACAATAGCAACTGCTTTCCCTGATGCAACATTTGCAGCGGCATTCAAGTCAGTATCACTCAGGGATGATGCCACGATGGTCCCAGTCGTGTTTGCCCTGGCAGCAATCGCATCAAGTGGCTGAAATGATGTTCTTGGATATTGTATCGTGTTTCACCCAGACAGCCGCCAATACGCACTGTAGTTAAATATGGGAACTGTGCTGTCCCGCTGCCCCACCCTGATCATGGTTGATCTCCAGAAACTGACGCAAAACCTAGTGGACTCACCCATTGCAAGGACACCATCGTCTCCAGCCCTGTCGGTGTAACTGCAACAAGAGAGCGGTTCACTTCAATCTCAAGTCTCAACATTTCAACCTACCCGTTCGGTCCTTTGGAGCTCGGGCCAGCACCGTTGCCTATGATGCCTATAGATTTCGGAGACGCCAAAGGCAAGACGTTTTTCGTGTTTTTGAGCAAGACCGTTGATGCAGCTCCAATGTTCCGGATAACGCTAGTTAATTATGGTGTCAACGTGCTGCACAAATCAGATAAAGCGGTGCTGGCCTTTTATGATCAGCTTGGACATTCACATGTGTATTCACAGGTGCATTTGTGTTCCAAGCATCAAAGTTTACAGCAGGAAACCCCGAATCCTGCCCAACAAGATACCTATAGACCAGGAGTCTAAAACGAGGGTATATATGAACCGTTGGTCCTAGACGCACCACGCTGCAAGGATGCGGAGAGCGATATCCTGGTCGATGTCAGAATCTTTTATCTTGCAAGAAGAAGATATCAAGCATACATCGATTCGGGATTGGAGCACAGAACCAGCCTGGACAGCGTTTACCAGCGTTTGGCCAAAATAGGTAGTGCCTGAAGACTTTATGAGTATCAAAACTTCGTCCAACCTTGCTAACCTACCGGACCCAGCGGAAATATCGCCTAGGAGACAGCATGTCTTCAGCATTGACGAGAATCGTAATGAAAGTGAACAAATACCTGGCATTGTCATCTTTCATTGCAGAGCTACAATCAGTCACATCCGGGGACTTGAAATGGCACAGAATACTTGCATCGAGGCCTTTGTTTACCGATAACGTTGAATGCTAGCAATATTAATTGGACCAACAAGTTTCAACCCTCTGATCATGGAATGCTGGGAGATACTCACAGTCGCCCACCAATCTGGAAAAGGTGGCATTGGGGTCACTTAGCTTTCGTTTACGGACAGTGGAGATAAAGGGTGATATATACCTGACATAACATCTAGAAACAAGTGACTCGTGAGGCCAACAAATCTTGTCCAAAGAGATTCACTTACAACCAGGAAATCCAAGCTCGCCTTTGAGGAGGCCGTTCAAAGTCTTATCATTTTCGCAGGCATATGAACTGTTAACTAAATGACTTGAAGATGAGCAGTGTAAGCACTACCAGAACATTTTCGTACTTTGATCTTGGAATAAACAGGTTTTGAGCGTGAAGAGGCAAGAGGATTTGAAAAGCTCAACTGTAACTGCACATAACGGACGCGACATTCGCTTGAACGCTACGCAAAAACTTCCAAACCAATTTGAAAAGCAGGAAATCGGCATAACAACTGGACATACCGGAGCGAGATAGATTTCGTGTTGCTAGCCACTGGTTCAGAAACGCTTTAAAAAAGTCATCACGAAGCACATACTGTCCTGTAGGTGTTTCACAAGCAAAATATGATTAAATTTGCTCATTCAACTCTGGATGTTACATACCTGTCGTCAACGTTAGACGAGCTAGAATCTCGGAAATGTTCTTGTTCATTGTTAATGTAGTGCTTTGCGGTGGCTGCAATGGATGAAAGCCCGGTTCTGACAACATAGAATTTACACACCTTGGACACCTTGAGACTGTATTCCAGTGATGACTTCGAAGGCCGCTTCACCAGAGAGGTACGGATCTCCGCCAAAGCTACCGCGATTCAAAATTTAAGACCACTAGGAAACCGAGGAATGGCTTGCCTTTCCCAATTTCTCCCAGCAGCGGGAGCGCGCACAATATTCCTTGAGCGTTCTATCAGGAGACCGTCTGGGATATGTAAGAAAGAAGACCACGAACATCATAGGCCCAAGCGCAACATTGATACCTTTCCCTCGGAACTCGGCGCCCATGGCAGTCCCGTGCTGTGCCATAAGCGTGCGATTGAACGTGGCTGCGACGTTGATTCCTCTGGTGAAAGATTAATGACATGTCCTTCTCTCCGTTATTACTTACGCGGTGAAAGCAGAGACGTTATCTGCATATCTAGCACCAACAGGTCCGTCTTTGAATTGTGGTGACAAAATAGACCTTCGCTAGGATCATATGGAGACGCACCCTCAATGCAAAGCCCAGGAAAGTTGATCGAGGATATGGGCAGGGTGTTCCCCACGCAATTCCCTGTGGATGAATTGATGTGTTATGTGTGTATGATTGTGTAGGGTTGCCTACCCTTTTGCCACTGAACACCTGCGCAGGTCAGACGAATATCCAACTTTTTTTTTACCAAGCTCTAAATACCTGTAGCGAGGTTGACTTTGTCTGTCAGCGACAATTTCGCAACTGCGACTTGCGCCTAGCAATCGTTAGTCGCTGTCCTCCTTTCCAACTGAACACCATTAAATCACCTTGGCATAGGCCGCAGTCCACTCCGGTGACATATTTGCTATTGAAAACAAAATGACTTCACAGGGTTGATCAGCTTAGAACCAACTAGAATCTTTACCTGTTGAGCTGGGGGAGCTTGACGCTGTGGCTGACGTCGAAGTTGATGATGACGAAATTGTGACAGATGTCGTAGAACTGCTGGTACTCGTCGACGTCGTCGTATGCGTGCTTGAGCTAGAAGACGAGGACGACGTGGTGGATGACGACGAAGCAGGAAGACACTGGTAATAATCTGTAGACATCTGGTCGGCATGGCTTTGATTTATTCCATAGCTTTACTTACAAGAATTTAACTCTGTACAAACCGCACCGCTAACACAAGTCGTTGCGCCTGTCCTGCAAATTTTTTAGAAACTTCACGAAGGTTGATAAAATATGATTTTACCAGCCAATCCCTCCACATTGCCCATACAACGATTGTTGGGCGACCCCAAATTGAATCCTAGACAAGAGGGTAACCAAAACGCCAAGATGCTTCCACTGCATGCTCGTGCTCGCTGTTCTAGTTCAATGAGTGGCCCTTATCCATCGAAAAATGTATATATAAGTGGACGCGAATCATTCTCGGCATGTTCGTGGCCTTCTTTATTGCACAATGGAGAATACACAGTTTATGCGGCAAAACAGCGGCTTTTTGTAGGCTGACACTGTCGAAAGAATCGTCTCAATACCCATGATGGAAGATCGTTGTCATGCTGGATCCCGTCGTTTCGCTTATTTTTGACGCATCTGGAGATCCACGAGGACGAGTATGAGGTTCAATGTGGTAGTCGTAAACACCCTTGCAAAAGGAAATATTTCCAATGAGCGTATTTCCAGATACACCGGTATGACTGAAGAGTATACGTGAGAATTACCACAAAGTTTGAACCACCTCTCCACTCCAGTGTCGCTCTCGCCCTTCCCAGTAGCCTCCAACATACATCCACTCGTCGCCTTGTTGGCGAAACCATCGGGGACGACGATCCTGCCCTTGCCTGCGACGCTCTCGCTGCATTTCTTCCACTCTAACTTTCTCTTTCTCTGCCAAGTCTATTTCGCCTTCTTCGAGAGCCCGAACATCCGGGCGAAATCGTGAATCTGTTGGAGGTAGCTTTCCATTCTCAAGAAGATCATCCGATAGCTCGTTCAAGGTGATCCCAAACGTCGTGAAGCCGTAGAACTCATGTGTGTCTTTCGGGAATGGTGCCGAACGCCAAAGGACCCGGAAATTTGAAGAGTCAAGAGTCTGCGTCATCTGATCATCCCACTTGCCCTCCATATGCATGACAATGTCTCCAGAAGGGTCATATACATCCCCAGAAACCACGTTCGATGGGCCCCAATAACCATTCTGTTTGAAGTCTATAACACATCGTGTGCGATCACGCAGATTCTCAATGGTCATCTTGCCGGTGTGCTCGAGATACTTTGTGCCAACCATGATATTCCTCATGAACGAGGAGGGTTTGTTCCTTTGAAGTCTCTCAGGCAAAACACTATGAGAGACAGGGCAACACGAACCAGACGTAATGATCGTCCTGGATTTTTAAACGAGTATTGCCGAGCGGAATGATCTCCAAGCTTTTGCCTATGTAAGTGGTTAAAAGATCGGTATTAACTCGGCTGGATGACTGACAGGCGCGTACCCCAGAATTTAGTCTTCCCAGAGGAAGTGGCGTTGAGCTCCCAGCCCTTTCCTTCAGCGTGATATGCCATTTCAAGAGGATTATGACGGACTTTTTCCGCAATGAATTTCATCCGCGAATCTTCAAAGGTCTCACCAAGCATGGGGTTGCTGTCGACTCTGCGTTAGGTCATATGCCAAGCGATGTTATGGACTAATCTTACAAGGCTTTTCTTCCCGTTCGATGTCTTGTATGAGTATAGCTCGAGACAGCAAAAGCCGCAACGTAGCACATTCTATCGACTGCATTGTCTGCGCGGACAGCATCGTCGAGAACGTGGTAGTATTCGACTTCTTCTGCAGCTCTTTGAAGTAGAGTTAAAGGTTCATTGAAAGTAACGGGGAATGTTATTGTGGAAAGGTCCTATGCAAAAAAATGTGGTCTAAATGATCTGCACGCTGATGCTATAGCCGCACTCTCACCTTGCCAACATTTTTCTTGAGAATTGCAAAAAGACTTCCTTCGTCTCCGACGGGAGGTGATGGTAACTTCGTTCGATAGTGGACGACTTTGCGACTTGACTTGGGGCTGGTATGTGTGGAGTGCCAATCGTTTCCAGTATTGTTAACGTCATCGATGTCTGTGTCGATGCTTGACGTATCCTGCTGATTGAGGCTACTTCGACTCTCGTTTGTGAGCACACGACTGGGTTTCTCTTCGACCTGAGGATCGTCTATGACATACTCCTCCGCAACATCCAGGGCGTCGAACCATTCATGCATGCTATCACTTCCGGAGGTTGCGATCGACCCATGTCGAGATAGTCTTGACACTGGCGTGGATAGGCGTGACGATGCCGCATGAAGGACTGGTGATGAGCTAGCAGTTTCCTCCTCAACCGTGACAGGGAGAAGAGCTGATTGGCCCGATTGACTTATATCAGCCAGAATTTGAATAGATGACAGTAACATTGCATGCTGCGCCTTCAGAGCTTCCAACGCCGACTGGACACGATTAAAGGCAGGATGCATTTGGTCAGCAGCAACGTTTGATGGAGAGTCCGCTCCAAACTCTGAAGTATGGGTTGACGAATGATTCGAGGCTGGTATGTATGCATGAGTGAAAGACGTAGACATGCCTTCGTCAGACATACGCACATCGTTTGAAGAGGCCAAATCTAGGTTCTTTAGCGGAATCCTTATGTTTGTCTTTATCGGTCTTTCTTCCAAGACTGTGGCCTTTCTTTGACGGGACTGAAGTCTCATTCATAAGATCACGGATAGACGTTTCCAAGGATAGGATCGTCTACTGATAATTAGTACTACTGAAACACGGATGGGATGGGGAATGGCAAGGCTCACGTACAGATCCCATCTCCTCAACAATGGTTCCAGACTTTATTAAACTGATGCTTTGATTACCCAGGCGCGAGTGGAACCTTACGCTCGCAGACTTGCGTGCTTCTACGCCGAGCGAAATGAACTTTCTGGTCATTGATAGGATTTGAGTTTTGGGGCATTCACCAAGATATTACAAGAGGAATGACCTGACCTGCAGGCCATCATCCACATAGTAAAATCGTCGATGCTCAGACATTTGATATGGAATGTGGCAGTATTAGAATCTATGTGGATGTCTTTACGGCCAGGGGATGTCGTTATGGCAGAATGATGTAGATTGAGTTGGTCGCGGATAGGTTGACCAGGCTCAAAGGAATAAGAAAGAATCCCCGAGTGGTGTAGGGTAAAGTATCGTCGCGCAAAGCCTTGGCAGAAACATATATGTATAGGTAGAGATTTAAGTTACAAGGCTAGTTCATACCTTGCATCTTCTTTCTTCGTTTCTTGAGCAGCCATCCCTCACATATAATGCCAGGGCTTGAATTTGCAACACCAGGCGCGCGATAATGGACAGAGGACATGATGATAGTCGCGTAGACCCGTGGTAACGCTGGGGAACTGTTGAAAGGTTGACGCGTTATCGGCCGATCGGGCCGCCCCTCTACTACTTACCGTGGACCCAATATTGCTACTTTTTGACTGAAAACTGGTCCAAAGCGATACTCACGGGCTTCATTCTGCTTCTTTAAGCTTCTTTTTACTCTGGTAATCCCATATTTAACGGTCATTCCTTGTGCAATGCGCCTATCGATAATGATGACCAAGCCGATTACGTAAGTAGATATCATCATCCTGTTCTCATTTCGAGGTACATCTTTTTTTCGGCCTTGGACCAACTCTTCTTCCACTACCACCACCACATTTCCCTCTATTCACCACAAAAAACATGGCCACGTATGTATTCTCTTTTCTTTCACATCTCAATGCCTTGACATTCGATGTAGAGGAGATATCGGACTCATCGGCCTCGCCGTCATGGTACTGTCTATCTCATCGATTTGTGTAGAATGTCCGTTAACCTGCTTGTAGGGCCAAAACTTGATTCTCAACATGAACGACAAGGGCTTCAACGTTGTAGCGTACAATCGCACAACCTCAAAAGTAGATCACTTCCTTGCGAATGAGGCTAAAGGTAACTATCTGTCTCTGATTATCTACCCGAGATCGCTGAAATGAAACCCTGTAGGCACCAATGTTCAGGGTGCCCACTCCATCGAGGAACTCGTTTCCAAGCTGAAGACGCCTCGCAAGATCATCCTCCTTGTCAAGGCTGGATCTGCTGTCGATGATTTCATCAGACAACTTGAGCCACACCTCGAGAAGGGTGATATCATCATCGATGGTGGGAACTCCCATTACCCGGATTCCATCCGCCGTACCAAGGAACTTGAGGCCAAGGGTCTTCTCTTCGTCGGTTCCGGTGTTTCTGGTGGCGAAGAGGGTGCTCGTTATGGTCCATCTCTCATGCCTGGTGGCTCCCCTGCTGCCTGGCCCGCAATCAAGGAAATTTTCCAAAAGACCGCTGCTCAGGTCAATGGAGATCCTTGCTGCGACTGGGTTGGTGAGACTGGTTCTGGCCATTACGTAAAAATGGTTCACAATGGTACATTATTTCCTTCTTGACGCGTACCCAAACTTATCACTCGCGTTTTTTTAGGTATCGAGTATGGAGATATGCAACTTATTGCCGAGGCATACGACATTCTCAAACGCGGACTTGGCCTCGGAGATGATGAAATCGCTGATATCTTCCTGAAGTGGAACAAGGGCGTTCTCGATTCCTTCCTCATCGAGATCACCGCCAACATCCTCAAGTTCAAGGACGACGATGGTGAACACGTCGTTAACAAGATTCTTGACAAAGCTGGACAAAAGGGAACTGGTAAATGGACTGCTATCGCTGCTCTTGACGCAGGAACCGCTGGTATGCAGAAATCCCAGGATCTTTCGGCAATTATTAATCTGGCATCTTGAAGTTACCCTGATTGGAGAGGCAGTCTTTGCCCGTTGTCTCTCTGCTATCAAGGAAGAGCGTGTTCGTGCCAGCAAAGTCATCGCTGGCCCCCAGAAAGAGGCCTTCCGCGGCGACAAGCAACAGTTCATCGACGACCTCGAACAGGCTTTGTACGCCTCCAAGATTATCTCTTACACCCAGGGCTTCATGCTCATGAGGGAAACTGCCAAGGAGGTCAGTGCATCTGTCATTTCTATCCCACTATAATGTCTGAAATTGGTATCAGCTCAACTGGAACTTGAACTATGCCGGCATTGCAAAGATGTGGCGTGGTGGCTGCATTATCAAGGTTCAGATACATCCTTCATTTTTCTGAAGTATTCTTACCATGCAATATCACCAGAGTGTCTTCCTCGGTGACATCACTGCCGCCTATCAGAAGAACGCCAATCTCGAGTCCCTTCTTTTCGACGACTTCTTCAACAAAGGTATGATTTTTCTCTTTGAAGGATTTGCTTTACTGACACGAATGATTCAGCGATCCACCAGGCTCAACCTGGATGGAGGCGTGTCATTGCACAGGCGGTTCTCTGGGGTATCCCTACACCTGCATTCAGCACCGCTCTGGCTTTCCTTGACGGCTATCGTAGCGAGATTGTACCCGCTAACCTTCTTCAGGCTCAGGTATGTGTCATCCACCTTGGTTGCTACAGTCCCATTGACTATGTGTAGCGTGATTACTTTGGCGCTCACACCTTCCGTGTCCTTCCTGGAAAGGAGAACGACAGGTTCAAGGCTGGCGAGGACATCCGTACGTATCTGTGAACTCTGTGCAAATTGCTCTGAAGCACTAACCTTGAAAATTGCAGACGTCAACTGGACCGGACGCGGTGGTAACGTTTCCGCCTCCACTTACAACTCATGAGTTATAGACACTTAAACTGTACAATTTTTCGAGAGCCAACTGCTGCTTTTAGATTATCTTTGTAGTACATATGTGATTGCAAAAATGCCGAATATTTTTAGACTCGATCATGATCATATTTTAACTTGTATTTTCAACGTCCATGTGTGGATTTCTTGTCTCTGTTTTTGCGCCTGACCCTCATGAAGATCTGAACAACGTACTCACCTCCCTTGAAGCCGCAAACGCCTTGAGAGGTATGTGCGGAGCAATTCATTCAGAATTGGTCTGGGTAACCCAAAAGTTGGAAATCTTTGTAGGCCCCGACTTTCAAGGTCGTTGCACGACCTCTATCAGTGCCGAAGTTGGTGTATCAAAAAACCTTACACTCCAATTCTTTGCATCGGAACTTCGGTTGAGAGGTGAAAATCCTATCTATCAACCACACCAGAAAGATGGGGACATTCTTTGTTGGAATGGAGAGGTGAGTTGCGTCCGATTCTTGTGCAATCACACTGTTTAAATACACTACCTATCAGATTTTCGATGGAATGGATGTTAGAAACCCAATTCTTCTTCCCATTCATAAGCAAGACTGAAAGATTAATGTCACAGATTGCGACTCATGAAAATGATGGTGTTCGGCTGTTTGAGAGATTGCGGGAACAGCAAACAACGGAAGATGTTCGCGATTTGTTTGGATCCATTGAAGGACCGTAAGTCCCATTCATAATCTCACTCGTGATGAATCGCTTTAGGATGTCGATAGGTATGCATTCGTCTATTATCAAGTAAGGTTGGGATATCTACGCAGAATACCTTACAACTAAACTGTGTGGAAGGTACGCACGCAACGTCTCTTCTTCGGAAGGGACCCCCTCGGTCGCAGATCCCTCTTGATACACAAGCCCACGGCATCTGCGCCCTATGTGTTGTTTGCCTCCGTATCTGCGGGGATGGATTGTAGGTATAGTTTTGAAGAACTTTCTACCGATGCCATCTTTTGCTTGGACTTTCAAATGCCATGCAGTGTAAGTCCAGTGGTTAAGGTCAACAGCACCATATTCCAACGTCTACACTAGCTTGAAGATGCATCTACTTTACCTCTGCGGACTTTGCCTCGGTCTGACTTAAATGCCCCGTTTATCCCTTTTGTAAGTACCACTTCAAGTTGTGATTGAGTCGAGGTCGAAACCTACACGTTCACAGGCTGAGCCGAGCAAACTCAATACTTTTGTGCCTTCAGACGACACTCCCTCCGTGGGATCTCTCACCCAAATTCCAGAATACTTGACTGTATCGGTTGACGATTTGATCTACCATCTGGATCGAAGTGTCAGACAGCAGGTGGAAAACATACCCCAGAAGTTGTAATGTTTCCTTAAGCACCTCGAACTTGCTAAGACTGTTTTAGGTCGACCACTGGACAATCTAGAGTAGCCGTTCTTTTTAGCGGCGGAATAGACTCGACTGTAATCGCTTATCTTGCACACAAGTGAGTTTCCCCGAATATCCTCCCAGACCCCGCCTCACACGAGGTTCTAGACATGTTGCCATAGATGAACCCATAGATTTACTCAATGTCGCCTTCGAGAACCCTCGAAAGATACAATTCGAAGCTGCGGGGGCTGTTGTCGGTGCCAAGCCAAAACAAAAGCACAAGAAAAAACTTGTGCAAGCTTCTGCGGAGCGAGTCCCTTATGTATCTTATCGCGTTCCTGATCGGATAACTGGTCTTCAGGAAGTAGAAGAACTCAGGCGGCTATGTCCTGGACGCTCCTGGAATTTCGTGAGTGAAAGGTTATTGTATCTGAAGGTGTCCAGCTTAAACTGCGCAGGTCGAAATTAATGTGCCGTACGAAGTTAGCATTGACTCTCCTCTACAACCGTATAGCCAAGTCTAAACAATTCTCCAGGAATCACAGGGCGCTCGGGAAACAGTGGAATCTTTAATGTTTCCTGGTCGTACTGTTATGGATTTAGTGAGCTCCTATCTTTCTTGGAGGCTCGAGGCGATGATTAGCTTACTTTCGTTATAGAGTCTCGCCCTTGCACTCTACTTTGCCTCTAGAGGAAGAGGCCAAGTGCGCAACACGCCCGACGCTGAAGCAGTTCCTTACACCAGTCCGGCATCCGTACTACTTAATGGCCTCGGTTCTGACGAATTACTTGGAGGGTACGGCAGACACCGTTCTGCATACAATTCTGGTGGATGGCCAGCTGTGATACAGGAGGTATAAATATCGATTTATCATTAAGAATTGTAGTTCTAACACCTGCGCATTTAGCTCCAACTAGAGATAGACCGTATACCGATCAGAAACTTGGGACGAGACGACCGCGTCATTTCATCACACGGAAAAGAAACTCGTCACCCGTTCCTGTCCCTTACCGTCCTTCAGTTTCTTGCAAGTCTTCCCGTACACTATAAGATGGATCCTAGATTGGACGTCGGTCTTGGAGATAAGATGTTACTGAGATTAGCCGCGTGGAAGTTGGGATTGGTCGAGGCCAGCCAACGCAAAAAGCGGGCAATGCAATTTGGTAGTCACTCTGCGCGGATGGACGGAGAGAGGAGGGGTGATACTTCGTTAGATTGAGGCTTGTCCTTTCTCCTTGAATAAGAAGAACCATTTTAGCATTCCCACTTTGATTCCCACTATTATATTGGAGTGTCTGAGCATAATTTGGAAATCTCTTCAACTTGCGCGTCTTGGCATAGCAAGGATCTTTGAATCTGATGGCCGTTGCAATTGTCTATGACGCGTCTCTATCACGTGTCATTCTTAGTCTTCACCGTGACACTCACAGTTGAAGAGGTCTTCAACATTTCAACATGGCTTTATCGCAGGCAGCAAGCCGTCTTATAAGTCGGTACATCTCCTCCAGAAAAGTTTTCACAATCTCAAATTGTTTTTAGTACCTCTTGGCGTAGCGGCCGCTGTTGTTCAAGCCAGTCTTTACGATGTACCTGGAGGGTATCAAGCCGTCATGTTCGACCGATTTTCCGGTGTTAAAGACAAGGTAGCTATACTTGTCGACATATGCCACCTGCAAATGACATGGCTGCTTCGCAGGCTACTGGGGAAGGAACACATTTTCTAATTCCTTGGCTTCAACGTGCCATTCTGTATGACTGCCGCATTAAGCCTCGAGTAAATTTTCTCTATTTTGCTTCACGCTATTGCTCAACTTTTGCAGAACATATCAACAACCACTGGCTCTAAGGACTTGCAAATGGTTACCCTTACGCTTCGTGTCCTATCACGCCCAGACATCAATCATCTCCCAAAAATTTACCAAAGCCTAGGGCTGGATTATGACGAAAGGGTCTTACCATCAATTGGAAATGAGGTGTTAAAAAGTATTGTTGCTCAGTTTGATGCAGCAGAGCTCATCACTCAACGTGAAGTGGTGCGTCCATGCCGTGTTCCGCTCCGTTGTCCATTGACCACAACAACTTGCCAGGTGTCATCGAGAATAAGAGCTGACCTTCTCCAGAGGGCGGGAGAATTTAACATCAAGCTTGAGGATGTCTCAATCACTCACTTGACGTTTGGCAAGGTCAGTACTCAATTACGCATTTGGATGTGTGTCTCATTGAGTGCACAGGAATTTACACAAGCTGTCGAAGCCAAGCAAATAGCTCAACAAGGTCACTAATACTGTTTCCAAGGTCGCTCGGGCACTTCTAATGCTAATCACAGATGCGGAACGAGCCAAGTTCATTGTTGAAAAGGTAAAGCCGATGATCCTCTCTGTCTTGCTTGTATTGACACATACTGCAAAAGGCCGAGCAAGAGCGACAAGCGGCTGTTATTCGCGCTGAGGGTGAAGCGGAAGCTGCACTGACCATTTCCAAAGCTCTTGAGAAGGCAGGAGACGCATTTGTAGCGTTTAGGAAAATTGAAGCGAGCAAGGCAATCGCGCAGTCGCTCTCAAACAATCCTAACGTGACTTATATTCCGACTGGAGGTGGAAACGTATTGTTAAATGTACCTACACATAAGTAGCTAAAGTAGCAGTACGATGATGATTGGAATCTCATGATGAATTGAAAAACTTCGGTTACGAAGGGAAAAAACTCCCACGACCGCAGTTTCTTACTTGCTCTTGACTGTCATCTGGTCTCTAAGTATCTTTTCCTTTTCTTCCTCTCTCCTCTCTCCTCCTCTCCTCTCTCGTCTCTCTATTTCATCTCCTCTCTAACGGACTCGTATATCGTATACTGTTTGTTGTTAACACCTTCGTAAGTTTCACTTCATAGATCCTCATCAATGTTCACTTTACACAACTTCTATCCCAGATATCATTTCTTCTGAATCATGAATCCAATGGGTATGGGAGGTCCAGCCGAGGCTCCGGTACGTCTTCTACTTTTTTATCTCGCTATGACTAGGACTGATCTGGTCTTTTCTCTCTCCTCTGCGACTGTTCCACATCTCTCATTAATTTTCGTTTGGAATGTAGAGGCGCGCACATCTTTATGTCGGCAATCTGAGCCCTCGAGTAACGGAGTACATGCTCACCGAGATCTTCGCTGTTGCCGGAGCAGTACAGCACGTCAAAATCATTCCTGACCGCAACTATCAGCATGGAGGTCTCAACTACGGCTTTGTCGAGTATATAGATATGCGCGCTGCCGAGACTGCTCTACAGACGCTTAACGGACGCAAAATCTTTGATACGGAAATTCGAGTCAACTGGGCCTACCAGGGTCAACAAAACAAGGAGGATACAACTGGTCACTATCACGTTTTCGTTGGAGACCTCAGCCCAGAAGTCAATGATGACGTCCTTGCCAAAGCATTCAGTGCGTTTGGTACAATGTCGGATGCTCGTGTAATGTGGGATATGAATTCTGGTAAATCACGCGGTTATGGATTCCTTGCATTCCGCGACAAGACCGACGCAGAGCAAGCGATTGCAACTATGAACGGCGAATGGCTCGGTTCTCGTGCTATCCGAGTCAATTGGGCCAACCAAAAGACTCAGGGAGCGCCCGCTGGACAACCTGTTGCCGCTTCACCTCGCCCTGGTGGTGGTCCCGTTGGAGCCGGCTCTGCTCCCGCCCCAATCAACTTCCAAGGAGGACCCCTATCTTACGATGGTGTTGTGCAACAGACCCCTTCATACAACACCACTGTTTACGTTGGCAACCTCGTCCCGTACTGTACTCAAGCCGATCTCATCCCCCTTTTCCAATCTATTGGTTACCTCTCTGAAATTCGAATGCAAGCTGATCGTGGTTTTGCTTTCGTCAAGTTGGATACTCATGAACACGCGGCCATGGCCATCGTTCAACTTCAAGGCCAGATGGTCCATGGTCGGCCGATCAAGTGCAGTTGGGGTAAAGACAGGGCAGATGGTGGAGCGGTTCCGGCGAGCACCCCAATGACTCCTACTGCTGCTCCTGCTGCTTACGGGCAGATGGTGGGTGCACTTTGCGATGTCCTCACTGTCGTATTGACTAAGATATTTCTCCTTTCGCCAGCCTATGTACGGAATGCAACCTAACACCTACGGACAATACGGCTTTGGTGCTTATGGCGCCTTCCCTCCACAGGGTACAGCCGCGCCCGGTGCAGCAGGGCCTGGCTCTCCCGGCATGGCTCAGCCCCCTGCTGGTGCTGCTGCGGGTCTTGGTATCACCCCAGGTACCCAACAGCCTGGCGCTGACCCTAACGCTACGGCTGCTACTGCCGGGCAAGCAGGACAACAGCAGTGGGGTGCTGCCGATCCGTCTTATTATTCCAACTACTGGGGTGGTATGTGAAGATCTCTCGCGGAAGAACTTTCCCCCTCCCTAACCGTATTACTTTTGCAGGTTACTATAGCCAAGCTGGTCAGCAAGCCGCAGGCGGAGATGCTCAGATGCAAGGACCTGCCTAAACATCACTTTTTTTCTGGTATTCTTCATCGTCTCTTGTTACTTCACACCGTTCCTTCACTTTCACTCAAAATTGTGTTCGAGTTCTTAAACCTCTCTACTTTGCTCAAATACATGTATCGAATCCGCATCTTTCGACTAGAGGAGTGAGCATAAAAGAAATGAATCGTTGATTAAGTAAAAGTGGAGGATATATGTTAAAACCCGTGGTATATAGATAAAGAAGGACTACGTATAGTCATGGAGGGCATCGTTCTGGTTAACTATCAACCATTCGGTGTCTGATTCACTGTGACTTGCGTCAGAGACGGTCGCCCATCCCTCACCACGGTCAAGTGATTGTTGTCGTGAACTTCCCCTTTTCCCGACACCTGAATTGAGCCAGTATCAAGCTCATCGCCCTCGGAATCATTCCTCCAGTTAAGCACAGCTTGATGCCTTGAGCGCATATTCTCGTAAAATTGGTTGGCCTCGTTCATCTTTTGAGCTTCGGCTTGTTTGGCATCAAGCCAGCGTTGGAGAAGCTTTGCATTATCCTTTGTCAAAGTGGCATTACGCTCCTCGATTTGTCCAAGTTCCAACTGCAGAGTGCTGATCTCGTCATGCAAGATCTGGTATAGATGATATGTTATTGAAAAGGGAATAAAAGATTGAAAGCGGTAAGAAAAAGCACAACCTGTATAGTTCGATCCTTCTCTGCCATGATTTCAGCATGTTGATCCACCTTGCGCTTCAAGATGGTGATCTCGTCTTTGAATTTACGAAGACCATCGGAATCGATTCTTGACATTTCTTCCTTTTCGCGCAATGTCTCGTTCATTGCTAATAGACGCTGAGCATTCTGACCCTGCGTTTTGTACACGGTTGCGAGTTCATCTCTAAGCGAAGATATTTGAGACTCGAGAGACTGTATGTACGCAGCGCGTACAGGATTGCTTGAATTCGGTGTCAGAAATCACGTTGAATTGGATAGTTTGGACCATTAGGACGTACTCATCTGCAGACCCTTGAAGCGTTACTGTCGAAGAGTTAGGATTGCTCTTTACTGAGCCAACTGCACGTAAAAGAGAAGCATTTCGCTCCTTGAGCAACTTGGTCTGTTGAGCCAATCTGCGATCTTGTAGTTGGATTAGTATAGAAGTGATTTGAATGTTGACGACATACACTGTTCGATTATAGACGCATAGGCAGACTCTTTAGCATTCCTTTCAGTGAGACGCAGGCGAAGTTGTTCCTGCCATGCGGGTTCGGCCATTTGGAGGACAAGTTAGCGAGGCGGTGGCGGCGGCAGGGCAGTAGTGTATCGGAGTTTGAACCACGTGTTCTGTCCACACTTTGTACTTCAACCAACTGAGTGTCCCAGAGATACCCTCACAAATGGGACGCGTTCTACTCAAGGTATCTTTTAACCTTCATTTTCCAGTATCTTGACTGAATGCTTATCCAGGTCATTATTCTCGGCGACAGCGGGTGGGTTTGGCTGCACATATTCCACGCATTAGGTCGTTAACAGTACACCAGGGTCGGAAAGACATCCCTTATGAACCAATATGTTAACAAACGCTTCAGTAACCAATACAAGGCGACTATCGGCGCCGACTTGTATGTCACAACGTACTACTACACACCCTTATATTTATTTATGGATTAGCTTGACCAAGGAAGTCAACGTCGACGAAAGGGTTGTCACCATGCAGGTATGATTTGAGGCCTTTTGCCCCTCCGGATTTGTCTAATGTTCATTAGCTGTGGGACACGGCCGGGCAGGAACGTTTCCAATCTCTCGGTGTGGCATTCTACCGTGGAGCGGACTGCTGCGTCCTTGTCTACGACGTTAACAGCGCCAAATCGTTTGAGACTCTGGACAGTTGGCGTGATGAATTCCTCATCCAGGCAAGTCCACACGACCCGGAGAACTTCCCATTTGTTGTGCTTGGAAACAAGATAGACGTCGAGGAGAACAAGCGCCAGGTAAGTGTGGAGGTTTTTAATGGACTGCTTGTGGCAACGGAAGTTTCAGGTTACGCAGAAACGTGCGATGACATGGTGTCAGTCGAAAGGAAATATTCCGTATTTTGAAACGTCTGCGAAGGAGGCGATTAATGTTGAGCAAGCATTCCTAACTGTGGCTAAGAATGCGTTGCAACAGGAGAATGAAGGAGAATTGTAAGTACAAGTTTGGTTGTGACACTGAACGATTCTGAGATATAAACGACGACAGATATGTGGACTACCCGGACCCAATCCAGCTGGATTCTGAAAGCTCGCAGAACTATGGATGCAATTGCTGATGTACCTTTTATGATATTTTAGTTTATGTTTTTTTTTTTTTGTACTTCAACGTCATAGCACATGATTCGATTGGGATTTGATTGATAAACCTAGCGTTAACGTTCAACTTCTGCGTTTTGCTCGCCATGTCTTCCGTTCATCAGGGCCCAAATCCTCCTGCGCTCATCTCTTTTGCGTCAACAGATGCTCTAGTAGACGGTCTCGCTGCTTTCATCGTCAAAGCACAGAAAGAATCCCTTGATAAAAGGGGTCGTTTCACCATTGCCCTTTCTGGTGGTTCCCTCCCAAAGTTGCTCAGGGGTCTCATTGATAACCCTGCTGTAAAGTGGGACAAGTGGTCTGTTAACTTTTTACTTTCTCTTTCAACACTCAAGCAAACCTTTTTCTCCCTTCAGGCAAGTCTTTTTTGTAGACGAACGAGTGGTTCCTTTGGATGATCCCGACTCCAATTACCTTGCATCTCAAATTCACCTCTTTTCAAAAGTTCCCATTCCACCTGAAAACATTCATCCCATCGACGTCAATCTTTTAAACGATCTTGAAGAGCTTTCAGATGCGTATGAAAAAGATCTCATCCGCGAATTTGCACAAAAAGACTCGGCTCGTTTTCCCATCTTCGACCTCATTCTTCTTGGAATGGGTCCAGACGGTCATACAGCATCTCTTTTCCCTGCCCATGAACTCCTTGCCGAAGAGGATCGATGGGTAGCCTACATCGAAGACTCCCCAAAACCTCCCGCAAGGAGAATCACTTTCACCTACCCTGTCATCAACCACGCTTCTAGAGTCGCTTTTGTAGCAACTGGCAAAGAAAAGGTCGATACCCTCGTCCAAGTTCTCGATCATCCCGAGACAGGCTTGCCTTCTGCTCGGGTACGACCTGTATACCCTGGTCATCTTTATTGGTTTGTCGATGATGCGGCATCCGCCAATGTTGGATATCCTCGCACTCAGCTGAAGTTGTGAGATATAGGCCCTGGGGGAAGAAGTATCGGTATACACGAAACATAAACAAGGCAATCGTGGAGTTGGATTCTGAGCTTTGTCGCTTTCCGCCCATTCGTAGCACCAAGTAGTTGTCGATTATCCTTATGCACCGAACGTTTAACTTCATTGTCTGCTTTTGTTCTTGGAAGAGATTCATCTTTTGCTTACGGTCCCCTCGGCCCGCCCATCATATTTCTGTTCTATACGCTCGAAGGCGACATCAGAATGGACAGCACTCTATGATCAATTACTTCCTGGTAGTATCGCGACAAGGTTAACACCGTCAGTACATCCTGCTAGCAAATCATACTCATGAGAAAACTAGGAAAGCTGCGTCTCGCCAAATGGTTCACCACCTTGCTATCCAAATCCAAATCCAAAATCATCCAGGATGTGACGCGTCTTGTGTGCGCCCGCCGTCCTTGGATGTGCAATGTGATTGAGTATAAAGGTACACGCACAATGTCGTCGTGTCTTGGCATTGTTCTAATTACAAAATATACTATACTGCCCTACATAGCGGGGAAGGTGCGTCTTTCTTCTACCCGGTAAACCAGCGACACCTTAACAGTTCTACTTTCATAGATTGTATACCGGCGGTATGCATCATTGTTCTTCATATGCGAGATAGCAGACCACGACAATGAGCTTCTGACGCTGGAAATAATTCATCGATATGTCCAGACCTTGGATGAATATTTTGGAAATGTAGGTTGTACTCATCAATTGAAAACAAAGGCGTCCTTATCAGGTCATGCTATCAGGTTTGTGAACTGGACTTGTGAGTTCCCTCAAAGACCTGCTTCCCAACGTACCGCACTATCATGGTCTTAGGATTTTCTATTTCGATAAAGCCCATACGGTGCGTCGTGAAAATAATTTGTCCTTCACGTCATCAGTTAATTACTGATACACAGATCTTGGACGAACTAGTGGTGGCCGGTGAACTACACGAGGCAAGCAAACAAGTTGTGCTAAAGGCGGTCTGTGTTCGTCAGGCATAGACATCAAACTTAATTTGATTATAATCACAGGCAACCACGATGGAGGTAGGGGAACGAGATGAAGAGCTACGGGATGCATTAAAGGCAACTTTTCTGGGATGAATTTGGGATGAATATCGTCAAAAACATATGAGTCATTCCTGTGAAGGGAAGAAATCATCCTTGAAATCGAAGCCCGATACCGCTGTCCATTCAAGCTAAAGAATGTGTGAGAGAAAAGTTTAACCACAATACCATAAAACTTACACCATCGCCGGTCGTCACAACTTGTGGCGCACTGGCGCCATGAAGTACAACATATCGTCGGTACTTCAGCATGAAAACGGGCTGCTTCCTCATGTTCTGAATGTCTTTCTGGACCTCTTTAAGAATGGCGCGGTGCCAGTCCGCTGGGGCCAATTTCCCGTACTTCTGATCAAATGCTTGAATGCATGACTGAAGTATGGCTCGAGCGCCATGTGGCCTATGACTCCAGTGCCTTCTTATCCACTCTTGGCGCGGAACATGCCCTTGTGTCGAGCTCTCATCATATTGATTGGAAGGTGAAGAGATGAGCGAAATCTCTCCATCGTCAATTGCGGTCAGAAGCTTTAAATAGGGAAGATCTCCCCTAAAGAATATATGGTTAGATGATTTCCTAAACTATGGCGTTGGGAAATTTACCTATCTAACATGACTAGTGGGTCCCTCTCTTCTTTTTGACCATACAACTTCGCGACCATTCCAATGGTGGATGGTAAGATATAGCACTCCCACATTGGATGAGAATGAATCTGATGTAACTTGTGGTAAAAGCCAGTTGGGTCTTCCAGTAGGGCCTGGAAGGTGAATGTCACAATGCCGCCTGTGTGCTAGTTTAGCAATCCCCGCGTGGAGCCCCCAAGACTACATACCACAAGGAAAAATTTCCCGAATCCCCCAGAAATCCGGTGTGAAGGCCTGGTGTGTCCCGTAGGAGTAAAATTGCACAGGAAACGAGTTGGAACAGATCTCCAAGAGGCCCGGAAGTTTTTCCAAGCATCTAATCGCACCCACATGAACGAAGATAATGCGTGCATCAGAAAAGCTGCGAGAGGGTTTTGTGTTGCATTTCTCGAGAATTTTATACAAGGCGAAAGTTTCTATTCCTGGTTTTTTCTTCGTACCGTCCCCACCCTCGAACCATACACTAAAAGTCCGTTCATGTTCGGCAGCCGAGAGGTATGTATGCAACGACCTGGGAAACTTAAGCATTCGCAGGCCGTGATGATAATTCTTTTTCTTCCTGAGAGTTCGCGCCCACTGAGGGGCATCTTGAACAAGGGATGGCATATCAGCTTCAACAGCAATATATTTGTTGGGAGGATGTCGATGATGTAACGCGAGCTGGCCCGAAGACAATGTCCATGGAACGAGGGCTGCGATCAGGGACCCTGGTTGTTGAATATCTGAAGGTGGTCGGAGTTGGGACGCTACGATCGTGGTGTCATGATGAAAGAAAATAATATGGCCAATGGTTATGTTATCAAGGGATATAGGTAAAAGGACGACCTGACAATTACGTAGCATCAACGGGGGTTCAATAGAGAGAGGGCCCGCGCACCTTTTGCATTTTTGACATGTAGGCGCCGAATATCTCGAGAGGTCTGACATCCGTGGTTCCCTTTGGACCGAGGCGAGCAAACTGATGTACACCTTGGCACGCCGCTAGTATCGAGTTGAGATCCACAGCGTTGTGAAAGCTGTCGAAATTGAGATGGTCCAAAGTAGCTAGGGCCACTTTGAACCCTAAACAGTCGGGTTTAGACGCAGTCACATCATAAAATCCTGCGGAAAAGATTGGCTTGAACAGATCGTTGAGGGTGAAAACATCGCCAGTCCAGGTCCAGGGTTGCTTGATCCTCCAAGGGGTCAATCGAGGGAAAACGATACAAAAAGATTCCTTACATGACGCTGCTGGGTGGTAGCTTCGACGTAAAGGACTTGGAGAGTGAAGGTTCAAACGGTGGCTCCTCAGCAGGCCTGAGTCAAGTCAGCGATTACAGTATTGGCAATTTTCACTTTCGTACCTAAGAGGTCCCCAAAACCTGTTCATGCAAAGATAAGTTAGAATTTATTTTCTGAGGTCTTCGTGCTCACTCAGAAGGCATGAAATTGTTGATACTACACAAGAATGCTGCAGCCTCTTCTTCCGAAGAAGTTACTGCTTGTGATGAGCTGCATTTTGAAAGAGAAAGATTTTTTTAACGCCTGACCCTCCAAGCATAGAAATAAAAAAGATAACCTTGGGCCAGCAGAAGGTCTTTGGGGTGGAAAAGGAGTCGCAGGTGTCGAAGGTGATTGATATTGTACAAAAGGCGACAATGGAGGCTGATTGGTGGCACCATCAATGACCATGGCTGAAGTCGGGACTGTAGATTTTTTGAAACCTGTAGGAAGCATATTTGTAGAAGAGGTTCGAGTAGGGGGTGCTGGGACCTTGGGTTTGATAGTAGGAGATACTACGGTTCTAGGGGAAACCGCATCAAGAGCTCCTGCAGCTAGGCGTGCCTTCGTGGAAAGAACGCTACCTGGCATTGAGTTTTCAGAGGTGACAACAGTGAGCTTAGGATTTCGAGGAGCTGCAGGAGTCGTCTTCATGGTCGCCGAGGAAGGTGGGGGCGGAAGCGGGGCTGGTATAGGTGGTAGCGGCGTCGAAACATTGGGTCCTTGTGTCCCAGAAGTTGGTAACGGCAAAGACCTCGATGCCTGACCCTATTGAGTGGAACGATATCGATGGACTAGGGTATTTGACGATGTTCGAAATAAACATACCTCAGTCGCTGGCGTTAGATTGTGCTGAATTCGAGGCTGTCCTAATAAGCCAGGGAAGTAAAGGGCGCAAGTCAACTTACTTTCTTTGAAGCCAAATTCGTGGCCCCTGCAGCTTTGACCTTGTGTGAAGAGAGGCCTGACAAGGGAACATCCTAAACGACGTCATACACATGCTGAGATAGACATATCGAAATCACAGCTCACATCGTCTGAAGTCTCCGAAACTTTCCGTTTACGCTTTGAACTGACTTCGAACAGAGGTTTATCATCGGAATCCAGATCTTGATCTGACACTGCTAGGCTCTAGGGGGACGTTTGTAACCAAATCCCAAAGCTTGAACAAGATTAGACTCACGGTGGTCCGCGACTTGGTGGATGCAGAACGGCCCAAAGCCTCTTCTTTGGACACTTTCTTCTTTTTCTTTTATGATATGAGCAAACAATAATCCAGATCTGTATAATGCAATACTCACTGTTTTCTTTTTATGTTGTTGATCATCCTTTTTTCTCTGCCTTCGCAGTTTCTCTTCAGCTTCGTTGTATTCCTTTTGAAAGAACCGTTTTTCCTTTTCTAAAGACCCCATACCCAGTCATCATCTGAAACATGCGATTAGGTGACTTGACTTACTGATCCACTTCTCGTCGGCCGCAACTTCATATCCAACGAGATAATCACCGTCATCCGTCCCGACGTGATTCCAAAAACTTGCAAGAAGGCGCTGACATCCTGCTACATTTTCTTCTGGTTCCCAGCTAATTGACGGAAGTCAGTTTACACTTGAAACATGGAATATTTCGAACCTGTTATGTTTCGAGTCATAACCAGCCCACTGATGTACGGTTTAGTTGAGGACAACCAAGGAATGAAACCCGAACCTTGACAAGGTATTCCTGACATTCGTTAGGGTGAGGACGCGTAAGAAAGGTGTAAGAGATGGAAGGTACCCATTTAGGTTTTGCAGCAGTATCCTTAGATTTCCTTTTCCTTTTTTTCTTCGAAGTAGAAGCCTTCGTTCCCTCATCGTCCTCTTCATCATCACTGGACGGAGGCGCGACGCGCGCTTTAAGGATCACCTCTAAACAGTAAAAAAAGATTGAGCTCTAATCCATTGAGTCGATGATAATTATGACATGGGTACATACCAACGTGGAAAGTTTCACCCTCGTCTGCGCTTTGAGAGGAGTTTCTCATTTCCTGTAAGAGTTGTCCTTGTAGGGGTTAATCAAGGTTGGTTGGTTAACCGGCGTGGAGTTAACGTAAAAACGCGAAACCAGATTTGGCAAACCGTTACAAACTTCAATAGTTATCTCAACTCTGCACCACATCACTTACTGGCACCACGGTTGCCCCCTTTTGGCTCTCGAAAGACAGTGTTCATCATCGCCGGATTCGAGAAATAATACGGAATAATTTTCAGGTTATGATTGAAGTAATAAGCGTCGCGACGACTCGAACATCCTTGACTTTGATGCAGGCAATTGCTTTTGGATATTAGAGCCAGCGTAGCATACCAAGCTAACGGATGACTATATTTTAGATATCATATGTACATGTCTATTATGGTATTAGATAAAGATAATTAAACAGCGATTCCTGATAAATTTGCTCCTCCCCTCGTTTTCTGTATCTTTATTGCGTAGTAGCAGTTAAGTAGCGCGAGCCCGAAAAAGATTGTTTTATAACAATTCGGGTGTAGGTTCCTTGCGACGTAGTGCATTGATGATTTTCAGGCGCCGTACTAGTATCGAGAGCTGTGAGTATAATGACGAGTCGAAAAGTTTCCCAGAAATTTTACCATAATCATATCGCAGATGCTCATCTGCACATTCCTCGTCAGAGTCGAGAAGAGGATCGGTGGTAGTAACAGTATGCCAGGCCTCTAAATTTTTGTTAGCCATCTATCAAGGCGAGGCGCATGTGTCTCACGTTCTAGCATAGTTCTAGGCGGGCCAGACAATCGTTGTCGATGGACGTTAAGATCCTCAGACACTGAATTGGGACTGGGTGGATACGGGGAAAATCGTGAAATACGACGGCGCTGCGAGTCTCTTGTGGAACCAAGGCTCACTTTCGCAATAAAGCGGGGAGATGGCTGAGAATCTGGTTGTGTCTGCAAATGATGCTTATTCTTCAGAGGTCTTCCCTGACTTGTATGTGCTGGGCATAGTTTTTGGTAAATTAACAGCACAAAAAAGAAGAGAACATACTCGAATCAAGATCAAATTCGTCGTCACTTGTAGGAGCGGGAGGAATATTGGTTTTCTTCGGACGATTAGATGTCGATGATTCCTTCTGTTTATCAGAAGCGCTCTGCTTTCCTTGGGCTCGTGGAACTTTGATTTTGATTGTTTCTCGCTTTGACGGACCCTCCCCTGCGTCGTCTTGACCTACTTCATCCCCACCATCCTGGACCTTAGCCTGTTTGGCAGTCTCTTTTGCGTCTTTTGTCTTCAGTATTTGAAGCCTCTGAGCCACAAGCTTTTCGGCCAAAGCCTTTTCTTCAGCAGTATCAACATTTTCTTGAGTAATTTCGTCCTTGGAAAGGTCCATTAATGCTGGAATATTGCCACGCCGGTTATTTGCAAAAGGATTTGTCTGTCCATCTTGGTCATAATCGTCATCAGCATTTTCCACTGCGGATTCCAGATAGTGGTAACAGAGCCAGAGGAAAGCAAGGGCACGACTTGAGGACGACAAATTCTCGTTTATGAAGAGGTCTACAAAGTCGGCTTTGCCATCTAAGTGTGCACGGCCAATTGGCTAGGTGGATCAATATAAGTATTCTTAGAAATTGAACTGTATAGTCTTTGGTCTTACCGCAGAGTGGTTGGAAAATACGAATAGGAGGTTCATTATAGTGGTAGGAGGCACCTGCCCTGACTTCAATTGAACAGTGGGTCGCGAGTAAGTCCGAGAAGTATGACGTTGACTTACAAGTCGAGAAAGGATGTCCGAAGGTGTGGAGGGCGGGGGACCGTTATCCTCCTTTAAAGAAGCTGATTTGAGTATGTGCTTGATACGGGGCGCGTCCTGAAGGTTTCCCGTCGTTCGCTGTAATGCAGGGATAGGATGGTAGGTTCTAATCGTCGTCTTCATTTCCGGGAAAACTGTAAACCATCAATTATGACTTCCAACGACCCCGAACA
This sequence comes from Arthromyces matolae, assembly GCA_018855395.1. NCBI lineage: Eukaryota > Fungi > Basidiomycota > Agaricomycetes > Agaricales > Lyophyllaceae > Arthromyces > Arthromyces matolae. Next base: position 438 of record JABAJW010000026.1, on the reverse strand, counting down.
CGCGAAAATATCACACAGCTCATGGTCGTATTGATTCGCCCAACGTTAACGAGGAGGGCAAGCATGGCGAAGTCGTCCGCAAAAATTTCGGATTCGGTCATCTTGTCTTTGAGAGCTTTCGTTGCCTTAGGAGAATGAAGAATGGTTTTGATATAGAGGTCATGAAAGGTGATCTTTGCCAGAGAAGAGTCGGAGTAGGGGTCGGTGAACACCGCCTTCGAATCTCGAAAGACATGGTAAAGAACGTCGTATTGGAGATCAAAACGAGTCAAAGGTTCGCCGTCGCCACGCTTTAAAGCTGTCGTTCGTTTCTGAGGAGAGGGACTTGGTCGTCGGGAGGCCATCACTGTGAGTAACCAAGGTTGTCTGTCTGTCTTGCATTTCTAGTTACATCAACATTCCGCATCATAACATTCATGTTCATGTATGTAATATATT